>QLSR01000222.1:821824-958363 GCA_031780015.1 Citrullus colocynthis | reverse complement strand
AGTTTGTTCCAAAAAAAAAAAAAAAAAAGAAAAAGAAAAAGAAAAAGAAAAAGAGAAAGAGGAAAAGAATAAGGGGAAGTAATAGGAACCTATTGAAGAGTTTGGAGAAGCAAGGTCAACCAAAATTTAGTTTTCTTGAGTGATGAAATTAGAGTCGTGTTTCATGTCAATGTCCAAACTTTGATGACCCAAGAAAAATTTCTTGCAATAGAAGAATAGGTAAACTCTTGAGGCACTGAAAATGGGGTGGAACCAAAAAGAAAAAAAAAAAGTTAGATAACAAAGGAAAGAGGCGGTTTCAGGCAAGAGGAAAGGGAAAAGGCTCTTACTGTAATCCTTAAACCTTGTTGGAACAACTCATACTTGCCTCATCAGTAGATAGCCAGTCACAGCTAGCAAAAAACCAACATTCTTTTCAGTGTATAACAGAAGACACGCTACCTACTAAAGCTTTCTTGTGTGCCATGATGTAGTAAAAATAATCCTCAAATTTCAAGATTAATTTGATACAAAGATAAAAAAGTAGGAATTGACATAGGAGCTCCATCACCGTAAACTTGCCAAAGAGAGTAAGTACTTATAAGATGGCTCCAACCATTTGGCAAAATTTGCATAGGAGCAAGTTGTATTAAAGCTAAAAAAAATTTGAAGAAATAAAGGTAAAGGAAGTCGAACCCCAAAAAGGAACATAGCTAGATAAAAAAGCTACCTCACCGTCAAGAGGGTTATTAATAGTTTTGTTAACATGAGAAACCCTCAAACAAACTGTAAAAGGAATGTCATAATCAAGGCGTAAGACCTCAAGTTGAACGCGAGTCATAGAGGATGGTAAATCCCCCACGAGCATAGAAGGTTGTCAGCCAAGTACTCATGGGAGTGATAGAAGGTTACTCAACCAAGTACTCAGGGGAGTCTGGGGACTCATAATAATAAGAAGAAGAGTTGTTCTCGTCATAAACATTTTCATTGTCTTCACTATCTCTAAAAGACATAGTCTTAAGAAAAACAAGAGAAGAGAAAAAAAATAACTAAAACCTACCTTGGGATGAGTTGGAAGTGTTGGGATTAGTGTGTCCTAAATCTCTTGGGTCTTGTAGTTTTGTAAATTGTATATACATTTTATTTATTAAAAAATAAGAAGTTATTTTATCTATCTTATACATTAACTCAATCCAATAAACTAATATTCCATGGTTATTTTATGTAAGCTTAAACATGTGTGTAATTGACATAGAAGGTTGGATCATGTTTAAATAATAACCAAAAGGTCTGTAGTATAGGAATGAGGTTGGGTGCCTTATTTTGGTAACACTATGGATACAACTCACTTTGTAATTGTTACAAGGAGTTGTAAAGTGTTACAAATGATTTGATCCTAATCGTTCATGGGAGACATATGAGTGGAGGTATCCTATGCAAAGAGTTTGTATAAGACTGAACCGCGAAATGTTTAATTTCTCTTTGTAACACTGTTAATTATAAAATTAACATTACATAAGATGACTATAGGTAACTTGACCTGAATCCTGAGTGAGTTATAAACTTCTGTCTATGAGGACAATCCTTTGATCCGTATGGGTGAGAGTGGCCAAATCGTTAACTCAATAAGCCTACCATTTTGGAGATTTGTCTGATTAGGGAGTTGGGAATATATCTTCACAAGATAGAATTTACTTCTTCTCGTGTTTAGGGTAAGTAGATAAATTACTCCTTAAGGGCTGATTTCGGATCTTGAACAATGAGGTCTCACCCTTTCACTGACCTGAGAGGGATTAGTTTATAGTTGGACTATAAATAGTTTGTTCATTAGAGGGATTAATGGTACTTAAGGAGTTAGATATAACTACAGGGGTAAAACGGTAATTTGACCCAAATGTAGTTATGAGTAATTTGTGAAGGGCAGACTTACTATTGATTATTAAATTTCATGGACACAAAAATATATCTATAGTGCGAAGAGTGCAACTGTAAGTATTTAGTGGAGTGACCTACAATTTTAATGAATATTGATTAATCTAATTAAAGAGTTTAACTGATTAATGTCATATCATTAAAGCTTCTAACTATAGGTCCATGAGATCCCCTTGATAGCTCATAAATGATTAGTATTAGAATCAAACATTTTGGTTTAATTTGAAATGTTCAAATTAATAAAGGAATTAATTGTATGTGATACAATTTGTCATACCCCCTCCCGGATTATCCTTTCTCAACCCGAGAAGAGGTGTGAGGACAGCAACCTTGACTCTTCTGTAAGGTTCACTGTCTAACCATTTCCGTCAAGAACAACCCAGACGAGGTTTCCGTGTAGGCAAAGCATCCCGAACTCGCTTGCTACCTGGAAAATAAAATAAAATAGGAAAACGTGAGCTACAAGCTCCATGAGTGACTGGCTTTGTAAAAACTATCTTTAGTTCGAACAGAGGCATGTCAAAACAATATTCATAAAACAAGAATTAAGCAAAATAGTTTTTTCGCAAAACCTTGTCAATCTTGGGAATCCATTCTAAAACATATAGAATCATTATCAAATAAATAATTCAGAAAGATCATTTGGCATTTCAATCTTTTCCCTTAGTTGAAGTGGAGCAAAACTCAACACCCCAACGTCGAAAACATATAAGGCTCGATGCGGAGCAAGACTCAACGCACCAGCATATAAACCTCTATGTGCACATAGGAATATGGCGGGTTGCCCATGTACCTTCTCATGTCCTTGAGTACTGGGTCCCGGGGAAGTTCACATGCATTATTAGCATTGATCCTCCTCTTAAACATTTATAGGCGGGTTGCCCAAGTGCTGGGTCCCAAGGAAGTTCACATGCTTATTAGCATTGATCCTCCTCTTAAACATTTTCTCCATCAATTTACATAAATAGTTCATCAAAGACTTTTTAGGAAACAGGGTGTTCCTCGATAAATATATTTTGCAACATGCCTTTCGTTACCATAAAGCATTCAAGTAAATCATGCCTTTTAAACCATAAATTCAAGCATTACGCTTTTCACAGAACAATTATTTCAAAACCATATCACATAACAATATTTTTAACAAAATTCATTTTCGAAAAAGGAAGGAGTCACTCACAAATCTCTTAAGGAATTTCCTCTTTTCCTTCCAAATTCCAGTTTCCCGAGCTCCTTAATGCAAGGCTTCAGCTTTTAGTCCACTAGGTTGCTACTTTCTCTCTCAGTAGTTTAGTTGGTCACAACGTTCTAACTCTGGAACGCAAGATTGACATTCCTCTATCAGTATGGCTGGACACAACCCTGCCCCTCAACGCAAGGTTGACTACTGCAAAGTGCAACCTAACTCCTCTTATTTCTTTCGGATGCGTCGACTTCTCTTGACCGCAAGGTCAACTTGAACGCATCGTCTATTTTCGAACACCGCGTTCACCTTAAATGTTGGGTTCGTTTCAAACGCAAGGTCGACCCCTCTTCAACACATGATAACTTCTTTAACACCAGATGACTAAGTTGTCAAGAATGTCTTCTTTCTTGGCCGCATACCTCCTTTTACAACGCAAGGGGTTCCTTCTTTCTGTCTTCGTTCTCCTTCTTCTCTCAAGGGTTTTTACTTCAGAATCATCAGTCGTTACTCTTCCCCTAGGGTTCTATTTATAGAGATCTTGCCATCCTACTCCTCTTTTGCCACTTGATTGCCATATGTCGCTCTGCATGTCTGACTAACCATGCATTAGTCCAAGTGTTACCTTGCATGAAACACTTAACATGCCTTTTTAACACATCCTTATTTTAAGGTGTCAAGTTTATATGAAGCCACCTGGCCTTTATAACTTATCTTATTCGTCCATTATTTTCAAATAGACAGTCATTCAATCCATACAGCGCTCTCATGCGTTCCTTGAGTTTCCTCTAAGGTTTGAGCTTCCCTACTCACTTGTTTAACTCTTAACTGGCTACACTATCGTCTTTGACGCGTAGAGATAACCATCTCAACGCATAGGGACCTCAATGCCTAACAACCTCACCAACGCATGGTATGCCAAATACGTTTCTTCTCCCGTCGACGCGGCGACTACTTCAGGCCACAACAACCATTCGTGATCACCTTCAACGTATAGTCGCCATATTACAATCCAGTGTTTACACAATACCGCTAAGCGTCAATGACAACAAATCCTTCTCAATCTCTTCCTCTATGCGTTGGTCTTGTTACGTTCACTTCCATCCTGCGTCCACGACCATCTTCCTATCCTTAGTCATTTCTTGATTATTTCCAAGGTTATTCTTTTAAACTTTTCCTTATATTACCATTTCCTTTTAGATAAATTAGCATGTGTCCAACACATGTTCTAGTTCGTATGCCTACTTCACCACCTTCTACTTTCCAACATTTAGAAATATTTTATAATAGAAGTCTATGCGTCTCATTTCTTTCCCTTTAAGTGCTTGAGTACTTCCTATACGTCCACTTTTACTATGCGTTACTTCAGTCTTGACCATGCATCCAACGTGGTCTTTTATTCCTCTCCTTCGGACTTTTCAACGCATCGGTTGCTAAAAGTTGGATTGTCACACAATTAGTATAATGTCTGTAGATACATTATAATATAAAGTTTATTTTGAATGAGATTCAAAATTTATACTATATTATAAGAGACATGAATATTTAAATGAGATTTAAATATTAATTATATGAATGAGATTCATTTAAAAACTATAGGTTAAAATTAATATGAATGAGATTCTGTTATTCTCTCTCACAGTTTTTACGTAAAGAACGGGAGAGGGGAGTTATAAACAATGAACGAAAACACAGAAGAGTTCTGTGAAATCTCTCCCTCTTCAATTCTCTCTTCATCCTCACAAAGAAATCTTTTCCCTTGCCAAAATCTAAAGAGAGCCCATGAAACTCCTCTTTGATTCTACCTAGAGAATAGCAAGGTAACGTTGTGGTGGTGTTCCCAAGAGAAGAAGAGTTCTTCCTGTGTTTTTCATTGGAGAAATATTCTGGTTTGTGACCTGGAGAAGAAGATACTCACATCGAAGAAGGTCTTCAAAGGTAGAAAATCTTATATCCCTTAATTCGTAAAAAGTATGTTAATATAGTTGTTTTTCCTGTATCTTTTGTTCTCTGTATTTTGGTTTTCTAAGACAAATTTAATAGCATAAGGCGATTATTCGCTTCTGCTGGGAATTTGATTTCTTCAATTGGTATCAGAGCCAAATCGTGCTTTAAATTTCGTTTTGAAAACAAAATTTGGAGAAGAGGCAGGTGTGAATTTCTGCATTTTCAATGTGGGTTTGCAAAATGGATATTTCAATTTTGACACCTTAGATTTACTGTTTTGATGAGATCATAATATGTGTCACACCTCTCCCAAGTTACCCTTTTAAACCTGGAATGGGACATGAAGATAGCCGTTCTTACTCTTTTGTAATATCAACTATCCCTTTCTAGTTCTCTTAACATGCTCAAGCATACATAAACATAAAGAATACTTTTATTTAATGCAACAACTTTGGGTTTGTATACAGTATAAAATGTTTCACAACTTAATATCCAACCCTAAACTCAATATACTATGCTATGGCATGGTAGACCTCAATTTCGTACAACAACCATAACTCTTTTGCTACCTGCAAAGAAAACATAAAAAGAAAGAATGAGCTTATAAAGCCCAGTGAATGGTCAATAAACAACTAGGGTACACACGACCCTTTCAATAATAAAGAAGAAATTATAACAACATATTTAAACATAACCGAGGCTATTCACTCAAACCTCAACATGAAGCTTATCCTAGTATCGTACTTTACCCTGCTAACTCTCTCTGGCTTAGCAACTGAACCCATTCCCTATGTGCACATAGCTTTATCTCTGAGGGACTAGAAGCTAGACTCGTCGGTCCTCTGACCATCCCACAAGAGATACCTCCCACAAGATCAGGAACTAGGTTTCTAGCAACCCTCTGACCATCCCGTGAGGTTTTAACCTTGACACAAGATCAGAAACTAGATCCTCAGATCCTCTGAACATCCTGTGCTGTCTTAGCTTCTTATTAAGCATTCACAAATACATATGCATTGCAAATATATCTTTAAGTTATAAGGAAATCACAATATTACTAAAGAAGACAAACTAGTAACCACTCATAGTTTGACGGAGTTCTAGTTTTTCAAAGTTTCCTTCCTCTACTCTAGACTCACTCATCTCTAAAGTCCAACTTGGTTCCAACCTACTGGCTTTCTAGTAGGCTTCTGGAACTAAGAAAACAATAGTTAACATCCATTTGAAGCCTCTGAAAACTCACAAAAACGCCTGGAATACCTCCTTGGACGCAGGGGACACTTTCTTGGATGTAGGATAACACCTCAAATAACCAAACTGCATTTGTTGGACGTAACCCTGCACAGTTGGATGCATGGCAGTGTTCTTAGACGCAAGGCAACATAACAATATTCCTTTAGAAACCCTCCAAAAAAATACCCAACCTGAATCAACATATTTTTTTGTTTTACGCCCCATAATTCTTCCTCAGCCAAGCTCGGGCAAAATAACAGAGCAAGTAAAAGTATTAGTAGCTACCTCTCATTTTGTTCTAGGATTCTTCCTATTCATAAGTCATTGATGACATGCAGGAAGGGCTCATGTAGCTGGCTATAGCTGAACACGAGGGAAAGATCATTTATACCAACACTGACAAGATCATGTTTTCGGGCAATGGCTATACTCGAAGAATTCCATTAATTATTTATCAATGTTCTAACAAAAATACTTGTATGCAGCAAAAATCCTAGGTTCACCAAGGTAAATGCATTAAAATGGAAAATTTTTTGAAATTCATTTTCCAAAAAACTTCAATTGATACAAGTAAGAAATATGCCAATTCGGCAGACTTTTGCTCAATTTCTCGTGGGGTCAAATTATGATTGATACGAGTCAAGGGAATAGCCCCTTGGCCTCTTATTTCCATTTAAAGGGCACGACGTTCATAAATACCCTCTTTAACTTCTATTCTAATGGACTGAATGTTTTTCATAAGGAACCGAAAGAAGTTGCCTCTTGGATGCCTAACACCTCCTTCAACTTTCCGAAAATCCTTTCTTTCCTCTCTTAATTTATATGGAGTGAAAATTTTTTCAAGTTTGGTGTGTTTTCACAACTTAAATGGCAAGCCTATTTATAGGAGTCTTCTTGGTAGCTTAGTCATAACTTCTTTAATCTTGGCTCGCCACATGAGCCTTTCTATTTGTCTTTCAACATGCGTCCATGGCCATGTACGATGACACCTACTTCTGAGGTGTTCAACTTGTAGCATGCCACTTAGTACCTCATTTCCACCTTGCCATGCATCCAACCCTTGCCCGGGATAGGGTCCATGCATAACACTTAGCCAATTTCCTTCCTAACAGTGTGTATGCATCCAACATACCTCTGAAAGTTGTATACTAGCCAAAATTTCTTCCCACAAGAGGTATGTGTCCACCTTTCTTTATCCAAGTTACCACACATTCCATTCTTGTATCACACCTTAACTTGGATCAACTTGCTCAGTTACCAACAATCCACTCCATTCCTTTATCATGAGTCCCACAACTCTTTGTACTTAGTAAAATTTTCAATTCATAAGGCCCCCATGCGTGCCATGTACATATCTTAGGCTTGGCTCAATTTTGTTTCTCACTTAACCTAAACAATGCTTTTCTATATCTGGCCAAAATTTCAAGAATTCCCTCCTCTATGCGTTCAACATACATACTCACCCAAAGTGTTGCTTTTCAACTCCTAACACTCCTCCGACACTTGGCTAGAAGTCCTTTCAAGCATGAGCTATGCGTTCATCTTTTATACTTAGTGAGATTTTCGCCCCCGCGTATGAACTGTGTCACAACCCAACCCAAACTACTCTCCTGTAGCCCGAGACAGAGCATGAGGACAGAAGTCATCGACTCCCCAGTCGACTCCCACTGTCAAATTTACTTTTGCTTTCCCATTTGACCACACTTCCTAGGATAATGATACCATTAATTCTTGACAAACCTCGACGTCGACCAGCAATGGAAATTGTCATGCTACCTGAAAAATGGAAAACATATGAAAGGATGAGCTAACAGCCCAGTGAGTAACAGTTTTTGGAAATATTTTACTTTAACTATAAAATTGATCATAATATAAACATTGTCAATGTCACACCCCCTCTCTGATTACCTACTTAACCTAAAAGGAGATGTGAAGACAATAGACATCACCCCTCTTGTGACGCATATTGTCCCATCTTACATAACTTCCTGCACAAACATTCCATACGTATACATTCATAGAATTCAGGCATATTAACGCATGATCATAATATAATAATCCTTCATGTACACAGTACACTTTTATAACATACTCTCTCATAACCCACTTATAAACAACTAAATCTACATGCCACCAGTGTTAAGTTATTTACACGTACAACAACGAGAAAATAAACTGTTTTTGGAAACTCGAAGTTTAAGCAGGGCGAGTTGGAGTAGGCAATGCACCAGGAACGTCCTTGCTACCTGGAAGGAAAAGAAAACATGGAAAACGTGAGCTAAAAGCCCCGTGAGTGACTAATTTTGTAAAACCATCTTTTGTTCGAAAACAGGCATGTTAAAATCATAATAACACCATATACGTAAACGTGATTCAAATAATCATTTTTGTAAAATCATAATTTTCAACAACGTAAACAAATCACATATGTTCATGCCAAAATGATCGTACACAAAAAACAGTTTGTTCTCAAAACTTTTCCTTAGTCAGGGCGGAGCAAAACTCAACGCACCCGACGTCGAAAACATCCTTAGTTGAGGCGGAGTAAAACTCAACGCACTCAACGTCGATAACAATCCTTAGTTGGGGTGGAGCAAGACTCAACACACTCAACGTCACAACCTCTATGTGCACATAGGAATATCGCGGGTTGCCCAAGTACCTTCTACGAGTCCTTCAGTACCGGGTCCCGGGGAAACTCACATGCCTTTTCATGTCCTTTAGCATTGAGCCTCCTCTAAAACATTTTAAAACCAGTATTATACGTAAATAGTTCACATGAAAACCTTTCATGAAAAATCAGATATATCGTGATAAACAACATTTCACAACATTCCATTCAACGTCTTATAGAAAACGTATAAAACATGCCTTGTGAACAATATCATTAAACATCATGCTTTTCAAGAAAACAGATCATCTCAAAGCCATAACTTACAAGAAAAACCAAACTAAATATTTTCAATAAATTTCGTTTTCAAAGAAAGAAAAGTGTCACTCACAACTTGTCTTTAGGCCCTGAGCGGATTATATGCCTTTCCGAGCTTTTCTTGGCCTGTAAATACACATTCCTCACGTTACGTTTTCCTTAAACTTCCTTTACATGATCACTAAATGTGCATACTTAAACTCTAATCATGATTCACCACCGAGATTCCCTTTCTTTTCTAAAATACACATAATAAGTGAGATTCTATGTCACTAGCGAGATTACCAACGAGATTTCACCTTACTAGCGAGATTACTAACGAAATTACACAACAGGTACGTGGCATTAGCGACACCAGGATAAGCGAGACTAGCGAGACTACCTGAGGAGCAACAGCGAGCGAGAGTCAGCGAGATTTGTGAGACAAAAACCTCCTTTGCACGACCAGCGAGACTAGTGTTGCTACTCACGCTCCAATTCCTCAGCGATACCCGCTTCCTAACGACGCCCGACAGTACAGTTTCCTCCTTTCCTTTTTGTTCTCACTTCTGTCAATTCAAAGTCATATTTCCAGCTAGATTTAGAACTTCTTTCCTTCTACAAACTTTTAGAGAAACGTGTTTTCTAGCTTACCTCAAATTTTGTGGCTTAACTCATCCCGGTTCGTCAGATATTGCAAATTTTCTCCGCGCTACTCCAGATTGCACAGAAATTTTGTATCAGTAACTTCCAGCTAAAAGTTTACATATTTCTATTCCATTTCAACTCAAGCATTCTTCATAAAAGTTGTTCAAAATTGAGTTAACTTACTAACCTTAAAATTTCAGCCCAAAATTCAATCTCTTCAGCTTGATATTTACCAAACACCAAGCCTGGTTTGAGCTGTTCGACAGCAGATAAAGTTTCTGTTTCAGCTTCAGTTTTACCATGAAACCATCCAAAACCTTGCACGAATTTGCCTTAGAACTCTTCTTCAACCTCTCCACAATGTGCAGCTGAAAAATAGCATAGAAATTTGTTTGGAAATGAATAGAAAGAAGTCGGCAAAATTTCCCTTCCAATAAAAAGGCTAAGACTGACTCTTCATCCTTATCTTCTCTTCTTCTTTTTCTTTTTCTTCTCTTTTCTTTTTTCAAATTTCTTTTTTTTCTGTTTGTCTTCTTTCCCTTTTTGGTTTTCCTCTTCCTTCTTTCTTTCTTTCTTTTTTTTTTTTCTTAATTTACAATATGAGATTATTAATACGAATTCGCTTAAAGCTTTTGAACATGCTTACAAATTACGTGCTTACAGTCAACAACACATATAAAATATCGATTCAAATCGTATTAAAACATGCTCAAATGCCATTGTTAAATCATGCATGCTTATTTCATAGAAAATACTCGAAATTCTGTTTGTTTCAAATCATTCTCCTTAGTTGAGGCGGAGCGATGCTCTACGCTACTCAATGTTTAAAACATTTCATATCATTTTCCTTAGTTGAGGCGAAGCTGAGCTCTACGCTACTCAACGTCAAAAACATTTCATATTATTTTCCTTAGTTGAGGTGGAGCCAAGCTCTACGCTACTCAACATCGAAAATATTTCATATCATTTTCCTTAATTGAGGCGGAGCCAAGCTCTACGCTACGTCAATTATCCTTAGCTGTGTGGAGTAATCTCAACACATCAGCGTCGTATATTCCTCTATGTGCACATAGGTATTATAATCCGGGATGCCCATATGCTCTTCAAGTCCTTGAGCATTGGGGTCCCATTTCCATATCTAGGTTTCCTATTTGCCTTCTTTGAGTCCCTCAGCGTTGGGTACCTTTTCTATATTCCGGCTACCCATTGGCCTTCTCCAAGTCCTTGAGCTTTGGGTGCCATTTCAAGATTTTATAAAATACACAACATGTTTTGGAAACATCGTATCATAAATTCATAAGTTAAAACATTTCCAAATCTTCCATAAAATCATATTATATCAACCAGTATACTTTTCAATAAACTCATTTCTAAATCTTTCATAAAATTATATAATATCAAACATCATGCTTTTCAATAAACTCATTTCCAAATCTTCCATAAAATCATATAATATCAAACAACATGCTTTTCAATAAACTCCTTTCTAAATCTTCCATAAGAATCATATAATATCAAACAACATGCTTAAATGCTTTTTAAATATAAACGCATGATATACATGTTGAAAACTCATGAATGCATAATCATATTCCAAAACCATTGATATTAATCACAAAGAACGCATTCATATTTTAAAAACGTTAGTGTTACTCACATAATACTTGCTCAAGGGTAGTTCCCCTTTCTTCCTTCTAATTCTCTTTCCCGAGCTTCTTGGACGCAGGGTTTTGAAGTCTGAAACACAAGGCAACTTATTTTCCCTTCTGTCAGCTCGATTAGATACAACCATGCACCTTGAACGCAAGGTTGGTTATTTGAACGCAAGGTGCAGCCTTCCAACCAACTCTTCTGGCTTCACTCCTTGGAAGCACATATTTCCTTGAATGCAAGGTCTACCTTCAACGCAGAGTCTATCTTTGAACGCAAGGTTCACTTTGAACGCAGAGTCTATCTTTGAACGCAAGCTGATATCTTAAACGCTAAACAACTTGTTGAATTCCAGATAGTTAGGTTGTTAAGAACACCTCATCTCTTGGCCACAGACTTCTACTACGGACGTAAGGATTTACCCTTTTTGGCCTTCTCTCTACTTTCTCTCTAGAACTCAGACTTTTTGATCATCTCCAGCTCCTTTTCCCTCAAGGTTCTATTTATAGTTTTGGGATGAATCCGACTTCTCTTCTCTTTTTGCCATTTGTTTGCCACCTGTCACCCTGCATGACACATCGGACATGCAACCGGACACCTACTCGTCATAAAGTGTTAAGTCTAAATGAAACCACGTAACCTTTATAAACTTATCTTATGCGTTTGACTTGTTCTGAGATATGAACTACGCATACAACTTAGTGCCCCTATGCGTCCATCTACTTCCTCTTTTTAAGTTTTAGCTTCTTTATTCTCTTTCTTCCTCCCGACCTTCCTCCTTTTGACCAAGTTTTTCCTTCGCATACTACCATGCGTCTGTCCTTAACCGCATACTATCATGCGTCCATCACTTCTTTCCTTATATCCATATCTTAGCTACAAGCCCTTCTCTTGAGTAATAAACATCCGACTATGCTTGTTATTCTGTTAACCAAAATCATCTCAAGATCTTCCTTCATGCATTATCTCTAATTTGTTATGCGTCCATGACCTTCCTTCCATCCTTAAAGATCTCTTGATTGTCCCTCTATGCATTCTTGAATTGTAATTCAAAGTTATGCTTCCAACCTCTTCCTTATGCTTAGCCTTTTCTAATCGATAAATCTAGCATTCGTCCATCTCCAGCTTCCTTCCTTTAGGCTTACTTCTCAACCCTCTAAATTATCTAACAAAATCTTCCTATGATGAAAGTCATGCGTTTACCTTAAATTATAATAGCATCTTTCCTTGATTTCACCATGTGCATTGTATCCTTCTTTCCGAGACTTAGATTTCCAACACCGCACTACTCAACTTTAGTCCTCTTACTCATACGCCATACTTAGGCCAAGCTTACATTTCCTTCCTTAATTACCTCTTTCCCCCGAGCTCTCGGGTTTCCTTACAATACTTCAACACCTACTCATTTTCTTTTCCACAATGGTTACCTTTATCATGCGTTTTCTTAATCTTGACCATGCGTCCTACATGGTTTCTTACTTACCAAATATGCGTCCAACTCAATCTAACTCCTGGCTATGCTTTTAACTCTTCCCATCACTTGGTGAGATTTCCTTTCTTTTCCTTGGATCATACTTCCAAGCTTAAAAAAACTTAGTTGCATTCTCCTAGTCTGGTTATTTTACTTAGAAGACTTCTTAACTCCAAGAATTACTTTAATTCCAAGATCCAGAAATCCTCAACGCAACCTTCCAATCCAATCCTTCTAATCCAAACTTATCTATGGCTTATACTTACCCAATACTTAAGCACAAACCTCTTTTTTCCTTTAAGTTCAATGCATACTTATTCTATTTTGGTAATATTTCTCAGCCAATTCCATAAATTTATTCCACCTCTCTTGTCTTACTTCTTTTCCTTATAAGTTCTTAAGCGCATAGGTTTAAAAAGTAGAGTATGACAAACTATGCGTCCAACAGACATTCTATGGCCTAGATGCCCCATTCAACAACCATGAGCACTTCAACACTTATTCAAATTCCTCTCAAAACATTCCTCTATGCGTTTACCATACACCCTATGCGTTCAAGCTTCTGTCTTCTCTTAAGATGTGTATTTCAAGCTTGGTTCCTCCTCCAATGTTCTATGCGTCCATGGCTTGCATAGTCATGACACTTAGAAAATTTTCCCACACACGCCATCTTATCGTCCAACACTTGGAAAAATCACCTACCGTGGTTTTCTCCCAAACTCTTTTAAGATTTATTCTCTTCTCAAAACTTAAGTTTGCTCAAACACTTTTCTTCCTACCTATGTTGTCAATGCATAGCTCCCCTACAACCGTCAAAATTTGGCTAACTCCACAAGCCTAGAATTTATGCCTAAAATTTTTTTCTAACTCCACAGGCTTGGGTTATACTTTTATCTTCAAAGTCGACTATTCTTTTCCTTTGCTTAGCATACAAGTTCTAGGTGAAAATTTTGGATTTCACAGTAAGGCCCTGTTGTTTTGGGCATTTTAATTATGCTATCGAGTTTGTAAGTCTGTGTCGTTCAAAAGACAAAAGTTGAGGAAGTGGACAAAAAATGGAGCAAAAAATGCATCATGTGCTTCAGCGTCGCGACGCGGTGCACTACGCTGCAGCACAGAAGCATCAGCGTTGCGACACTTGACTTGAGTGTCGTTGCACTTCAACTTCAAAAGTCAAAGCATCACGACGCTCACTTCAATGGTTGCAGCGCGTGTCTGATTTTCTATAGGTCGTGGGTTCGAGCTGAGCAAGTGACGTTTTTTCATATTTGTAATTTTATTTAATATTAATTAATTAAATTAATATAATTTAATTATATTGAATTAATTAATTTTAGGGATGCCCAAAATGGTCTATTTTGCTATTTAATTTAATTTTTGCATGAAATGTATGATTAAATTAATTTTGAGATATATTGCATAATGTATGCCATATACTTTAAAATCCCACATTAGGATAAACATTATCATGCATCGTATTTAATATAAGTGTTATATTATTTGGATGTATGATATTATTAGCATGAACATGCATTCTTATTAATATAAGTGTTATATTATATAGTTGTATGTACTAATAAGCATCTCCATGCATCATACCTTAATATAATTGTTATATTGTCTGATATGATATGCTTGATTTTCCTTATTAATATAAGTGTTATATTATTTAATGAAAATGAATTTGCATTGAGCATGACATTACCTTAGTAAAATATAATTGTTATATTTGACTAATGTCATAAGTTTTAATTATTCATTAAAATATAAGAGTAATATATTTAATAAAATAGATTAAAATCTATAATAAAGAGTTGCACGCAAACATAAGTTATGAATTAGTTTTAAATGGTTTAAAATTGGTTCAGTTAGACTTATGTTTAATATTTCTAATATGATTAGAAATAGGTTAATCTTTTATATTTATTTTAATAGGATTACAATGAATGTTATAAGAGATTAAATTTATAAATTATTTGCCTATAAGGAATCTTTGTCTAAGGAAGGTTTTATCTATGGTTGGGGTAATTAAGTTGGCGGAAAGTGAACACCCCTACTTGGAAACTGGCCTGGAAGGTGAATTAGTCAAATATTTTACATACAATAGCAACTAGCTCTCTTGTAAACATCCACACAATGTGGTACCTAATAAACAGTTTTGCACATAATATTCATGTTAACCTGTTCGTTCAGGGTACCTGATAAACAGTGATTGTACTAATTCTGATAATCCATACACACATAAATCACATGGTTACATCGGTTTCCAGTTACACCAAAATCCTTAACACCTATCGTTATCTACAAACAACTCTCCACCTTTATTTATATGTCAAAAACTATACATGTCCTAACTAACGTGAGCAGGTGGATCATCTGGTCAGACGAAGCATAGTAGGCTAAGCTCCTGGAAACTTTTCGCTACCTGGGAAATAAAAAAGAAAACATTTGAAGAATATTAAGCACGAAACCTAGTGAGTGACAGTTAAGAAAATTTATTAACTAGAACATTTAAAGACTTAGCTTAATGGACATATTCATAATCAGAGAAACATAAAACATTTAACTTGCACACACAGAGAATATGTAGTAAACATTGATACCCTTTCAACCTTAGTTGAGGTGGAGCAAGCTTGACACTTTCAACGTCAATAACTCTCCTACGTGCACGTAGAGCTAACATCAAAGGCAAATGCACTCTAGCATATGGCTCAAAGCCTATTGCATATTGAAGTGGGTCCTAAAGATCTAACATCCATATATCTTGGGCTGCCTTGATACCATCTCATTGTCCTTAGGTACCAAGGTCCTAGGCTGTCTTGATACTGTCTCATAAGTACTTAGGTACCAAGGTTCCATCTCATAATAGGGTACAAAACATCTAATTACAAAACATGCTTTACATATCAAGTGCTCATAAATCATGCTTTACATTCAAATAGCTCAGAAATCATGTTTTGAGTAAATCTTGTTCATGAAACATCACTTAAAACATAAATATACTTTACTTAAGTAGCTTAGCTCATAAAACATGTAAAACCCCATGCTTAAGCAAAACGTTGTTCATAAATATATTAAACATCATGCTTGGCTTAAGATTTAATAAAACTTTGATTGAAAATGTTTTGTCACTTAGAGCTATGAGTTCACTCCCTCGGGCTTGTATATGCCACAAATCCTGGTTTGACCTAAAAATCAGACGTCCAGCTTCTCATTTACCTCTGAATAAATATCTAGCTCAACCATATTTAATTTAAGACCTTATCCATGTTTGCTTAGGGCCTACACTTCATATACTTTCAAATTATTCATAGATTTCCCAAAAATCACCTAAATTTTGAATTCATGTATTTTCATGTCAAAACATCCTAAAATACTCATTTAGTTTCAAAAATAGCCAAATAAACCCAAAAATATTCAAATTGAAGCCAAAGCTAACCAAAATCACAAAATAGGCATGGCTGGCTCATAGGCATGCAAATGAGATTGGTGGCACGACAGGTGGACGGCAAATCACGCCCATTGGCGTGTTGGGGCGCAGTATGGGCTGGTAGCAGTTCCTCAAAAGTTGAAGACCTAAGAACCCATGGATTGCCCGGAATTGTCCTCAAACCAGCAACCTCTCCAGATTATTGAAAACTTTAAACCAGTCACTTCTACCTACAATGTCACCCATTTCCCTTCTCAATTAGCTTGAGCATCCTTCACAAAAGTTATTAGGAAATGAGTATCTACAACCAACCCATCGTTCACAATCAGTATGAGATACTCAATCTACTGTAGTCTTGGGATGTCGTAGGAGAGAAGTATAATGTTAGGCCCACATATCATACCCTACTTAGAACAAGTTGGTTTTCTTGGGGTTGCACAGATTGAGTTTATTCAACTAGATTGACATATGATTACTACTTTAGTGGAGTGATGGAGACCAGAAACCCGTACGTTTCACATGCCTAGTGAGGAGTGTACCATTACATTGCAAGACATTGCCCTCTAGTTGGGGTTACTAGTTGATGGAGAACTTGTAACTGGATCGTTGGTGTACAACTGAAAGCAGGTTTATGAAGATTTTTTGGGTGTTCGAACCCCAAAATTGAAAGGCTCTAAGTTGAGCATCCCTTGGTTTTCATCCCAATTTACAGAACTATCTTCTGATGCCGACGATATTACCATACAGAGGTATGCATGGGCGTATATCATGCAGCTCATTGAAGGATTTTTGTTCGCTGGCAAGTCAAACACATTAGTTCACCTAATGTTTCTTCCTCTATTGGGAAGTTTTGAGACTGCTGGTAGGTACTCATGGGTTAGTGCATGTCTTGCATGGCTATTTAGAAAATTATGTCTAGCTAGTACTACAACTGCTTTAGCGATAGCAGGCCCACTAATACTATTGCAAGTATGGGCTTATGATCAGTTCTACACCATCGCACCACAAGTTGAGCTACCGTCTCCTGATCATTTTATTGGACGTCCACTCAATGCCAAGTATTACAGCCCTTACATTTTCATTTCATACTAAATTTATATAATAAACCATTCTAATTATATTACATGCATATGTAGATGGAGTGATATTCTAGCTGCATCTGAGCATTTTGCAAACATATTACTAGTGTACAGATTATCATTTGATCGACTAATGCACACTCAGGTAAGACCATATATCTTTTATTAAAAAATAAATACTACAAAATTGAGTTCTACATATTAACTTTTTTCAATTTTAGATAAATTGTACGCCGTACGCATAGGAGATCATGACATCATTGCCTGATTACTGCTATAATGGTGAAGACATCTGGTTGACCGTGAGCCCTCTAATATGCTTTCATATTGTAGGAGGTGACGTAGTAGATGGACCAGTTGTATCAGATGACTATCTACCTTGGTACAACTCAATTACAAGACGATATGTCACACCAGAGGGCACTTATTGTTATTGCATGGTAAGAATTTTATTATTTATTTTATTCAATTTTGTTGTTTCCATATTATTTATTTAGTGCAACATAATTTACCAGAGCTAAGTTCGATGTGTGATCATTGTGTTGTAAATGTTGAAGATATCATTCAACAGTCACGTAGATTTAATGTTGCTGACACTGATAGAAGACGCGTTCTTCATCGACATCAACGACAACAAGCGGAGAATATTTCAGAGCAACACATTGACCCAGAACCTCAAGGAGATATTGCATCGAGTTCTGGTCATCAAAATGAGTATTATGCACCTGATGCATTTCCATCTGTTGTCACCTAAAAAGACATGGATGATGTAATTCATCATAAAAAACACTATGAGATTCCTGTACCTTGCCGTGGCCGGCGTGAGAGAAGACGTCCATCATGTGGCACATGAGTTTGCATTAACGTGTAATTGATAATACTCACTTTACATGTTGTATTTAAGAATATTTATCATTATTACACTTATTATGTGTCAAACTTTATACTTTTCATCTTTAAATTGAAAAACCTAATTTTATCTCTATAACTAAGTTCTTGTTGGCAAAATTTTAGTTGAAAAAAAGAAACGAAAAGGAAAAGAAAGAAAGAAAGAAAAAAAAAAAAAGAACTCGTGGACCCAGTCCACGAGTTTGGTTTATAGTAATCATGGACCGAGTCTATGACTTCGTTGAACTTCGTTAATGTGGCATCTGATGTGGCAATGTCTGACTAGAACCATGGAAATCATGAACCCGGTCCACGTTTTTCCTTTAAAAATCGTGGACCGGGTCCATGATTTCAACACCTATTTTTTAAATTAGTTTCCCTTCCAACCTAGTTCTGAAATATTGTTTCCCTTTTAGGTTATTTTTAGAATATATTTGGATACTGTCCTATTTTTGCCATTTTTTTCAAAAAAAAAAAATATTTGTGAAATTCCCTATTTATCAGTGATAGATACTGATAGACATCTATTAGTATCTATCACGGATCAATGATAATAGATGATAGAAGTCTATTAGTATCTATCACGACCTATCACGACATTTTGCTATATTTATAAATATTTTGACTTATTTTGTTTTTTTTTAAGTTAAGGAACATATAAACACAAATTTGTAAATTTAGAAACATATTAAATATTTTTTAAAATTCATGAAGACAAACTTGATTTGCTAAGAAATTTTATTTTTAGGTTGAAAAGTAGAAAAGAAAACATAATAATAAACAAAAGAATTTAAAAGTGAAAAATGCGACAAGCATAGTAAGCTGTCTGGCTGGGCTTCTCAACGTCACCCAATGTTAATTATTATTAAATGTTTTTTCCATAAAAAAGGGAAAAAAAGAAAAAGAAAAAAAAAAGTGAAGAAGCCAAAAGGTTGCATTGCATGTTCTTGATTTGCTTTGCTTCTGTGTTAATCTTGCTTTAACGTTTTTTTTCTTAATTTTTTATTTTTAATTGGGCTGTGCAATCACATGGTTTTCGATTTTATGCAAGGGAGTTATTACAAATTTGTCCTAACTTGCACATAACATTTTTAAAATATAATTTAAAGGAAAATAATGGCAAATATAACAAAAATTTTAAATTATTAGATGAATTGAGTTCTTAGCTACTGCACTTAATCATATGAGTAGATATATTAATTTTGTCATTGACCAAGGAATTTTCAATTAGATGTATGGTTATTTGTGACCTGTCACACCCCCTCCCAGATTGTCTACATAACCTGAAAGGAGATGTGAGGACATCATACATCACCCCTCTTGTGACGCATACCATCCATTTCTCCAAACTGATCCTGTGAGTTTACAACATACATACTGCTCCTTCATACATCCAAAACCATAACATATAGGAATTTATATACATATTGCTAATTCAAATTTTACAACTCGTCCATAAAACCCTTATACAAACCATATTTCAACTCTCAGTAAATGTACAACTAGGTCTACATGCCACCTATATAAGGTTTTATATACATACAACTCTTTGAAACAGGACAAATTTCTGGAAACTCGAAGCTTAAGCAGGACGAGTTGGAGTAGGCAAAGCACCAGGAACGTCCTTGCTACTTGGAGGGGAAAGAAAACTTGAAAACATAAGCTAACAGCCCAGTGAGTGACTAATTTTTAACAAACTAATTTAGTTCGAAAATCATCAGGATTTAAACAGATTCTGACAGCATGAGTAAAACATAGAATCATCTCATTTTCATTGGTTAAATCACGTTTTAATGCCCTTATCAAATCATATATGGTTTTTCAGCAATTCGTAAATAAAACATACGATTACAATACTTCTCCTTAGTTGAGGCGGAGCAAAACTCAACGCCCCAACGTCAAAAACAAATAAGGCTCGATGCAGAGCAGAACTCAACGCATCAGCATATAACCTCTATGTGCACATAGGAACATGGCGGGTTGCCCAAGTACCTTCTCCATGTCCTTCAGTACTGGGTCCCGGGAAAACTCACGTGCCTTCTCCATGTCCTTCAGCACTGAGTCTCCTCTAAAACATTTTCCTTTAAGGAAAGCAATACTTTATATAAAACAGTTCATATACAAATCTTTCATGAGAAAACAGGGCAATTCATAAATCAATAACATTTCATAAACATACTTTTCTTTGTAAATTAATTGATCACAAAATCATAAATAAATTAGGAAAAACAAACTAACATGTATAACGAAATCGTGAAACAAGAAAAGTGTTACTCACAGCTCTTTCTAGGCCTTGGGTGGATTATACACCTTCCCTATCTCCTTTTGGCCTGAAATAAACATTTTTCCTTACATTACGTTTCTTTTACTTGATCATTTAGTTACATAATTAAACTCAAATCATGATTCATCACCGAGCCTCCCCTTTCTCCAAAGTGAACTTAATAAGCAAGACTACTAACGAAACTCCCACATTTCAGCGAGATTACTAACGATACTACCAACAGGACACGATACTAGTGACACCAGGATAGGCGAGACTAGCGTGATTTACTTGACGAGCGATACCTAGAGAGAGTTAGCAAGATTTGAGAGATAAAAAGCTCTTCTATACCACTAGCGAGATTTTTCTCGCTACTCACCCTCCAATTCTCCGGGATATCAGTTTCCTAGCGACACCCGACAGCAGAGTTTCCTCCTTTCCTTTTGTTCTCACTTCTGTCGATTAAAAGTCATATTTCCAGCCAAATTTAGAACTTCTTTCCTTTTACAAACTTGTAGAGAAATATGTTTTCTAGCTTACCTAAAATTTTTGTGGTTTAACTTGTCTTTTGTTCGTCAGATATTGCACGATTTCTCCGCACTACTACAGATTGCACATAAATTCCTTATCAGTAACTTCCAACTAAAGGTTTACATGTTTCTATTCCATTTCAACTCAAACATCCTTCATAAAAGTTGTTCAGAATTGAGTTAGCTTACTAACCTTAAAATTTCAACCTTAGACTCGATCTCCTCGATTCGTTTCACTCAAAATATCCGATACTGT
The DNA here is from genome assembly GCA_031780015.1 of Citrullus colocynthis. Lineage (NCBI taxonomy): Eukaryota > Viridiplantae > Streptophyta > Magnoliopsida > Cucurbitales > Cucurbitaceae > Citrullus > Citrullus colocynthis. Next base: position 936,969 of record QLSR01000222.1, on the reverse strand, counting down.
CCAGTTTGTGCGTCCACAAATAACGTTCTGTTCCAGCTTAGATTTCAATACCAAAACGAGTAGACTTCTATCAAAAAATCCACGAGAACACCTTCTTCTACCTTCCCTTGTAGTTCGTCTGAAAAATGGAACCGACTTAAGCTCTAAAAAATGTCTAAAAATGATAAAATATTCAATTTACTCACCTATATATATTGCCGACTTAACTCTCTTGGGCAGGCTGGCGCGCGGGGTTTCCCTTCTCAATTCAAGGTAAGGCATTCAACGCAGCCTACTATCAACATCCTCAGTAGACAGCCACCCTCAACGCATGGTGCCCTCAATGCCTCCTACCTTCAATGCATACAACTCAATCAATTATATCCGTCTTCAACGCATGGAGACCTTAACGCATGCAACCTTACCAACGCATGGTAGGTCAAAAACATTTCCTTCCCCGCCAATGATCAACTTCTCTTCCAACCAAGTAACTGCTTCAGCTCATAACTCTTCATGATTTCACCTTCAACGCATGGTCACTCAAAAGAACAATGCTCTTCTCTGCTTTCATCGACGCATAGTCTTGGCCAATGCTTAACTCTTCCACTCTCGGCTACTTTCCTCTAGCAACGCATAGCCACCATTTCATTTGCCTTCTCCCAACACTTAGTATTATAAGTCAGTGCTTACAGTGACCATAGCATTTTTTTAGTCTACACACAAATTTCATTTTAGAGCGGTTTTCAAATATAAAAAAATGGAACAAAATATTTACAATTATAACAAACTTTTGTTACCTATTTAACATAAATAGTAGTCTATCACCATTTATTACAATCTATTGTAGTTACAATAGATTGTGATATTTTGCTAATATTTGCAAATATTTTCAATAGTTTTATCATTTAAAATAATTTTTTTTTTCATTTTTCTTTTTTTATTTATCATTATTCTCTTGCATGTGTTTGAAAATATTTTAGTTTTATATTGTGATAATAGAAAATAATTGGAATAGTTCTATTTATATAAAATGATAGGGATAACAACACATAAGACTCTAATAAAAGTTTTATATTTCAATTATGTTGAACTTTTTCATTATTTACAAGAATGTCTAAGTTGGTTTTAAAATTAAAAAAAAAAAAAAGTCCCAATTACCATGTAGTCCCCAACCATCAATTAGTTAAAAATAGAAAAGAGAAAATGAGTTTTAAATGAAACATGTATTTTAGGAAAAAATATTAGATTTTCCAATTACCAACTTTTCGTCTTCTTCAATCTCGATCTCCTCCAAATCCTCCCTCTCTCTCTTTATCCATTGTTCACTTATCCCACCGTTCACCAACGATTCACAGCACACCGTTCACCAAGTTGTTTGTCCATCTCTCACCATGCGAGACCCACCGTTCGTCAATCGCTAGCTTCACGAGACCTGTCGTTCGTCAGTTGTTCACCACCCAAGACTCCTCCGTCCACCACAACCATTCTTCTGCACCTACACCAACTGTTGCTGCCTCCCTCAGTTCTCGTTGCCCAGTTAAACGCACCCAACAACGAAGGTTAGCGCAAACGTCCAAATCTGTTGAGAGCCACCTAGTTTAGATCGATGGAGATCTAGTGCCACCCAATCTAGATTCATTGAGATCCCTTGCCGCACAATCACATCCGTGGAGATCTGGCCCTGCCCAGTCTAGATCAATGGAGATTTGATACCATCGTGCGTTTCTATTACCCTTTCTCTCATGTGTTCAATCACCTCCCAACCTATAGTTAACGCCTTGCACGGCTGCTCATAGTCATCTTCAACTTGCCACCTTAGAACTAGTCGCTCATCGTGTGTCCGTCCAGTCACCCCTTTCTGTTGATCGTCGCCGTTGGTGAACCTAGTGTCTCATATATACTGTAATATTTTTATCATATATACTGTAATAACATACATTCCGATATTAAGGTATTAAGATGGTTTGAGATTTAGGCTTTAGGTTTTATGTTATATACCATGTCATATGATCTGGTTTTGTGGTATATATCCTGTCATATATGTGCTTTAGGTTGAACATTTAGTCCATATGTGATTTATAGACTAAGCCAGATATTTTTGTTTATTTTCAACTACTTTGACTTTATGCTATATGTACCTTTTTTTATTTTATTTTTATTTTTTTTAAGCTTTTGTAGGAAATTCTATATATATATTGTGATACATGTATTTGTTTATTTGATAGAAATGATTTTTTTTTTTTTTTTTTACTTAGACTTCATTTTTTATGATATATACAAATTTTGATTTGTTGGGTTTCTGACTACTTAAATGGTATATATGATATATTTACTGTGATGTAAATGAAATTTATGATATATACTGTGATTTATGTCAAATATTAAGCCAATATGAGATTTATATATCGCGATATACTCATATATTGGTTTATATTACTGTGATTTATGTCAAGCATTCAGTTAATCTCTAATTTATATACTGTGATATATTTAATATATTGATTAGAATATTTTCAAATACCTAACAAAATGTTCTCAAGTATATTTAAAATAACCATGGATGCGCTAGAAAAACTAATAAATTGATATGTGAAGTCAGCGTAAATAGAAAATAAAATTTCATTAAATGCATTTTGTATCTCCAATTAACCAAAAGAATAAAATCTCGACAAATAAATGCATTTTCTCTTTCCAACATTAAGAATGTTCCATAGATATGAAAATTTTTTCCAAATGCCACATTCTCTCTCCAGCACCCCCACACTCAAAGGTATTTTAATTTGAAAAATCCACGAAATCCTAAATAGGAAAATATCTAAAAAGTTAGACATTTTTGAAAACAAGTTTTGAAAATGAATTAAATATCTAATTTTCCCAAAATGATATGAGAGGGGAGGGCCCTCGATGACAATATAAATCATCCAAAGAAATAGTATATGACCATAGCTCAACTAAATGAATTGATGTAAGCTGTATCCTCCCCAATTTTTGTCAAAATTCCACTATTGATCAAAATCTAACATACGATAAAATTTCTGGGACACTTTTTGAAAAAATAGATATTCCTTATTTATTTATTTCAAAAAAAAAAAAAAAAAAATTATACTTCTCAACTCTAAAAATTGCATCTCTCAAAACTTCAAACTAATAATAATAAATCCTAAAGTTTCATAAGAGAATCAATACTACTCTACTAGGATTCTCCTTGTTGAAGGTAAAATTGGACTTAATGAAATAGACTAAAAACTAAAAAAGAGAGGTAAAAGATCAGAGTGTACTTAGGCTCAAATAAGTTCAGACCAACTAATAAACCAACTAAATCTAGTTTTAACTTGGACGATAAGGAAAAATCTTTCTCATCCAAATCCTAAGAGAAAAATGTAAACTCTAGGTCATTATAACTTCATATAGGTAAATTGATCTCAATTTGGAACTTGATCTTGGGCCTGTTTGGATTGATTTAAGAAAAAAATGTGTCAAAAAACTCATTTTTATTTTAACTCTTTTGATAAAAACCGTTTAAAATATACTTCAAAAAAAATTTTTAGTGGTTACCGAGCAGTCCAATTTTTTCTAAAATGACTTATTTTTTAAATTATACACACACCCTTAATTTGGAACTTGAACTTGAATTTCATCTAGAATCTAACTCTTCTTACTTTTTCTCCATTCTAAAGTTTTTCATTTCTGACCTATGCATCATAGCCATTTTTCTTTTTCTTTGTCTTCCCCTAATTATAATTTTGTTGTTATTTGAAGGTGAGAAACATTTTTCCTGAATTTTGACATCAACACTACTAATAAACCATAAACTTTGAAGCAACCTACACGCTCCGATAGGATTCAATTTTAAGACCATTGTGTACTATTAGACTTTTTTGAATGCATGGATAATTGAAAGGAAAATAGTGTTTCTCAATATAATTCAACAATTGGCTTTGTAAGGAATGTGATTAAGAAATATAATAGGAGAGATGCTAAAATTGAAGTTCTTTTATTTTTCAATATAGTTCAACCCTTGGTTTCGTATGGTAAAGTAAAGAGAAGCCTGGTCATAGAAAACCTATAAAAGATATACATCGACACTTGCCACTGCCATGTACTATCTTGTGTATAATTAAAATTTGACCTTTGAGCCCGAGTTAGTTTTATGGTATGATAGTTGAAAATGATTTTTAATTGATTCAAGATAATTTTTGTCGTATTTAAAATCATCCTAAATCATGTTTAATTTTGTGTATGGAGATCACTTTAAAAATATAAAACCGAACATTATCATAGTGTCATCCCAACACTACAAATCTCATCTTCAACTTACCTAGCTTTTCAAATAAAGTAAAATAACTATTTTTCAAAAAAAAATTGCAAGAACCATCATGAGATGACTTGTGAATGAGTCAAAACAATAAACAGTTTAGAGAAAACAAGTTCAAATAATGGTAGCTACATACCTAAGATTCAATATCACAAAAGTTTTCTTGATAGCCAACTAAATGTGGACAACCATAGTCGAAGTGCTATGTAAATATTGTTCTCAGCAGGAGTTGACAATGTTAACTGAGTGAATGACAACATAGACCATCACAAACAATATGATAAGAATGTAGTTCGATAGTTGAAAATACTGGTAGGGCATTTATGCTTAAGTTAGCAAGTAATTGATGGAGTTTGCTATTTGAAGTTGACTATAAATCTATAAAGAGTGAAAGGAGAGAAAAGCAGGGTACTGTTTTAGTTGGCTTAGACTTGAGTAATCTCAAGAGAGGGAGCCTACTAGCTCAATTTTCTTGAGAGTCATTGTAATTCTTTTATCATTTACTTTTCAATATAAATCAACTATTTGGTTTCTACCACAAGATTAAAAACATTATTTAAGAGTAATTTTGAATGCTGATGGTTAGTTAATAGTGAATATTTAACATATAAGTATATCATGATTAGATGTGATTTGTATTGAGCACCATGCTATATAAAAGTCTCATATCCTATTGGTTCTCAAGACCTCACTTTCTCCTCCTCACTCGGGTATCACGTCTTCACATCAGAAAAGATGGATATAATTTATAGTATCAGTTTTGTTAATGGAATAGAACTTTACTATCATAACATGATAATTAAGTTAAAATGCAAACTGGCCTATAAAATACTAGGCCACATGTCAAAGCAAACTTATACTTGAGCATAGCTATCAAACCCAAATAAGACATAAGGATGGAAAAAACTTGGTTTTCAATGTTCGCTAACCTTCGCTGTCGAATGATTTTCAGCATGTTAGAATTTCTGAATCACAACAGAATTGGCTATTCCAGCTTGTTCGATAGTTTGATCTAATTCAGCCAATTGTCTGGGAGGGAAACCCATCGTCTGGAGTTGGTAATTTCTTGCACCACTAGGCCTTGATGCATCAATGAACCCACGAATGTCCCTAATTGTATGGTGGTGGTTGAACCGCGAGACCATTCGTGTCCCATCTGCCAACCTTAGCTGAAGAGAAGTTATTGGCAGTGAGTCGTCTACCACCAAACCTGTTGATGGGGACGGAGCAACATTCAGTGAAGTAGCAGCAGAAGTCCGCTCTGGAGCAACCGAGTTTGCTGAGTCACTAGCTAAGGTTCTCCCAACGCCTTGGAATGGAGCATGGCGGCGCTTCACCGGTTCCTGTATCAGCAGGAGATGAAATGAGAATAATAAAAGTCATATGGAATACTAAAAAGATATACAGAAAAATAGGTTGCTGAAAAGGATATCAACGTACTGGGTAGTCTTCCTCCCTTCGAACGAGGTTAACATGGACAGATGTCCTTCTATCTGCGGGTTCAAGCTCTACAGGGCACTCTGACCTACGAATACTCTGCCATAATATACACATGTTACCAGATATAAACATTGGTCACAAATAATAGAGCTTATATTAATAGTGAAAATAAAATCTAACAAGCTTGGATCTTTGACCTCGATACTTAATACTCAACAGCCAAAACTTAAGAGATTAAAACCAACACTTCCGAAAAGATTTCCAGCATAACAAAACCAACACTTTCAAAAAGATTTCCAGCATAACAAAACCAACTCAGTTTATCAGTGGTTGATAACGAATGAACCAGCATTAACTTCGAAATACCAAGGAGTAAAAGGTATCTTGCAGGTTATTGAGGACTGGGAAAGTTGGAATTCTTTCATCTATAAGTATTGTTCATGTTCTGAAGGGCCACATCAATTGACGTCTGTCGGTATTAAATGAAAATTAACATCATAGGCGACAGCATGACATCTTCAGTCAAGTTGCAAGCTCAACGACCCCTAGGAAAAAGTTACTTTGGGAACCATGAATAACACAAAAATTGGGCTTTCACATACAGTTACCTCTAAAAATGGTGCATTTTCAGGATCATCCAACCTCCTTAAAGGACCATCATCAACGGAGAATCCATTCCTCCAAAAAGTGACAGTGTGAGTGACAGCCTCTGGGTGCCTAGGAATTGATGGCACTGTCTCCCCAGAGAGCAATCTTGCAGTTCCAGTAAAGCTTTTAGAAGCTGAAGATGGTTCAATAGGTACATTGACTGCTGATTGTCTGGCTTGATCAAAAATTGCATCAACAGAATTACCTTTGGCAGGATCCTGGACAAGCATTCCACTGCCAGTAAAAGTAAAATAAAATCACTAAGCAGTGTCAACAAACTCAAGTTTACTTGTATGATGGACTATACTTACACTATCTGTATACGTTATCTTTAAACTGCAAACATATACTTTTACTCTCTAACATTAACTTATAAAGTTTGAAACATATGTTGTGGAAGGCACGCACGGCTACAAGAGAATAACACAACCCAATTAGGTAAAACATAATGCATGCATGACACCATTAGATAATTAATTGGCATCCTTACTGAAAACTGAACTCTATTCCACTCCAAGTTAGAGGCCCGGAAGGTTGTTATATATATATGTGTGGCCGGACCAGCTTATGCTCTCGACTAATCTCACGGGAACAGTCCACCTGATTCTACAACATATGGGTGCCAAGGAAACTTGTAATATATGAAATCCTAAATAGGTGGCCACCATGCATTAAACCCATATATAAATAATGATATCATTAACTAATATTATGTTTTTCATATATATATATATACATACACACACACACATTTGTGAGTGTCCGGGCCTTAACTAATCTCATGGGACAACCCACCTGATCCTACAACATATTGGTGCCAAGGAAGCTTCTAGGATGTTAAATCCTATATAGGTGACCACCATAGATTGAACCCATATATAAATAATAACTAATATTATGTTTTCCTCTGTCCATTAGTTTCCTAGTATAATTGCCACATCAAACACAATATGTCCATCAAGCAAAGTTTAAGATTATTGACTGTATTTAGGCTACATAAAAATGTCCTAGCAATTTTAGTCCCGGTTCCTTCAGAAGTTTCTTTAAAATTCTGATCTTTCCCCTCAAGGGTCGGTGCTAGTGCTAGTGCTAATCCAATTTTATTTCCTTCTAAACAAGGATAACATTTGGAAGATTTTCATGAGAATATAGCATATACCAATATATGAAACTTGAAAAAGATGCACAGGAGGAGGTTCTAGGGAAACAATATTTCTCAAGTGGATGTCCATGTCCCTCTAAAACATGGTTTGAAGAAGTCAAAGTTTAAGAGCATTCACATACTTGTAATTTGTAAGAAACTGTAAGCAGAATAAAAATCTATATCAAATAAAAGTAAACCTACTTAACAGTAGAATCTTCAAATTAGAGTGGTAAGTGATATGTGCAATTAAAAGGCGAGGAAGTTCGTAAAGCATTGAAATAGGAGAATAAACTAAATCCTACATGTTCCAGTTTCGCACATAAAAATGCAACCAACAGAATATGCGTTTCTTGAATAAAATAGCTCAACTCTCCCCCAGTAATCATTATGGAAAACAATAAACGCAAACTAAATTTTCTCATTGATCATCAGTATTTTCCGCTGAAAACTACGAACAAAATGTAAGCAACTGAAGATACGAATTCATGTTCCAAGAGAACAATGGGAATCTAAAAAAAGACGAACCGAACAAATCTGGCTTAATCAATCGTCATATCTATTAAAAGGCGAAAAAAAAATGTAAAAACAACAGATAGAAAAAATTCCAGAATTCGGGAACTCCAATAGAGCTCCTTCAATCCAAATTCCATACGTACGCTCAATGCAACCAGTAAGAAAAGAAAATTTATACCACTCTCTCTATTGTCCAACATTTTCTCAGAAGTCAATTAGAGTAAATCTTAATGAAACAAAAATCAAACCTACCTCTTCTCACCACCAGTGTAGTACTCTTGTAGCTCATCAGAGTCGCTATCAGAGTCCCCTTCCGCCGGCCGGTTTAGGTCAGAAAGGGTGCGGATGCGACGCGTCCTGCTACCAGAAGCCTTATTGTCGTCCTTCTTCTCCGATTCACCCCTAGCTCTCCTCGAACGGAGCTCGTAAGGAGCACGAGAAGCAGGTGGGGAAGGCGAGCGAGAACGCGATGGCGACTGCGAAGGAGCAAATTGAGGCGAATCAGGGGGTGGAACTGGGCGGGTGGCGTTGGCGTCAACAGCATCGGCAGCATGGTTATCCAAGAAGGTGGAAACGGCGGCGTCGAGGTCCCAATTGTGGCTCTCTAAGAAGAAAAGGGCTTCCTCTTTGGAAGAGGAAGTGATCTCGGTGAAAGAGTTGATGGAAACAGCATTGGCAGCTGCCTCATTTTGAGGATTCGAGTGTTGAGCTTCCGTTTCCATGGTGGATATTTCGTTGGCTTCCCTCTGATCTGATTAGTGTGACGATGATGATGATAATGGCGGCTTGGAGTTTCGGCAAGCCTCCATGCCCAATTCCCCATTTTCATTGATTCTTTTTCTAAGAATATTAAAAATATCTTCTCCGCTGAACAAGCCACCCAAACGACACCGTTTAAACATCCACCCCCTAGTGGTCCACCCTAATCTGGTTGAACGGCGCCATTTTATTGACCGGGGGTCGTTCCCTTCCATCTGCACATCAAGGATCAACTTTAACTTCTCTATGAATTATTTGAGCACATGAAAGTCAATAAAATTTGAACTAATGAAATCAATTACTCAATAAATTGTAAACTCCTTTGTCAATAATAAATAAATAAATTGTCGTCCATTCAATGCACTGCTAATTATTATATGTAAGATAAGACACTCATTATTGCCACTTTTAAGATTAATAATTCAAATTTTTATGTTTATAATTATTGAACTCAAAATAATGATAATTAAATTTATTTTCACCCACTATACCAAACACAGTGGTTCGAGATGTCCTGTGTTCAAGCCCAAGCTTTTGGGTCAATTAGAAATTTTCACTGTCTATCTTCTATCGCTTGAGTGATAGACTACGATAGCGATGAAAGTCTATCATTAATAGACAATGAAATTTTTCTATATTTGTAAAAATCTTTCCTTTTCCTTATTTTTACAAGGTAGAATTTTAAACTGGTATGAGTTTCAAGTTCAACTGAAAGCAGAGAATTTGAATTTCTAAATTGTTGATCAATGACATAATAACTTCAAAGTAAACGGAGGGAAACATGCTAATAAATGGGTAAGTAGCTCAAATTTCAGTTATATATATATATATATATATATATATATATATATATATATATATATATATATTTTGGAATTGTTGTAAAATAAGACTAGAATAAGAACAAAACAAGAATAAAAAGAAACAAAGTAAACAACAAAGTAAAGTGAAGAAAGTAGAGAGAACAATTGAACTCAATTGTTGGTGTATTGCAGAGGCACCACTATTGATAGGACATGGAATGGTGTATGTTACAATATAGAATTCAATGGTGGTGTATGTTACAACATGAAATTCAATGAGAAGTTTATGATATTTGGCAACCTATATAGGTTATGGATATTTTATAATATCTATTACATTTATAATACTTCCCCTTAGATATCCATATTATATAAAATAAATGTCTTGTTAAAATCTTACTATGAAAAAATCCACTGGGAAAAAAATTCTAAGGAAGGAAAAAGAGTACATAATTTTATATACTTTAATGACTGCCTCATTAAAAACCTTGCTAAGAAAACTCAATGGGAAAAACCATAGTCAAGGAAAAATGAGTGTAGTAAGTTTACTCCTCTCATGGAAACATCACTTGACATATCATAGTCGTTACATTCAAATGTCATGTAGTAACTTCTCAAATGTTGTTATGGATAACATCTCCATAATAAGTCTATCAAGTCATTTCTTAAAGAAATTTGTTGGATCGTGATGCCACCATTTTCTTCGAGGTCATGAATGTAGAAGTTCATATGTGATGTTATCTTCATATAATAACATTCTTGGCGAGCCACATGAATCGTCAAAATTTCAGTAATTGTTATAATTTGCTTTATAGACTATCATAATATAAAAATTCTTCTCCATGTACTAATTAAGTAACATGTTTAAGATCTAACATGCATTTTCACAACCAACTTGATCATAATTAGATTTATTGGAAATAAAATAAAACAATGTAAACTAACTCTCAAATAAAACATAATATATATTCAACTCTACTCCAATATCTTTCTTTTGGAGGAATATTACATCTATGTAGTAAAATTACTAAAAAAATACTACAATAAGTAGTGTATAACTAAAAAATATATAAATGCACTTATTTCTAAAAAATATGGTTTTTTAGGACCTAAAATTCTTTATTAGCATATCCTTATTGGATAATATATCTTTTTAGAACTAGTATAGGAGTGTTTAATGATGTAAATAGTTCATATAAGATATTGTATAAGTTGATGTATGCTTTATTTGTAAACTAAAGCAAAACTTTGTTTTTCAGAACTTTTATCTCAATTTCTTTCTTAAATTTTTATTGCATTTGAAATCTCTTAAGGAGTTTCCATTATATATTCAAATCATCAACATATACATATATAGTAAATCTTGACTATGATTTCAATGTAATTCTTTAATATTTGGATTATATGATTCTGGTATCTTTAATCCTTTAGGGATTTTCATAAAGTAAATATCATTTATTAAGAGATTCATATAAATATGGTATGACTACATCCTTAAAATGTATGTTCATCATTTTATTTATTTTTCTACAAATACTCACTTGTATCCTAGATGTTTGACATTCTCTAATGTCTAAACTATTAGTCCTCACAATTGAAAAATGAGTTGATTTCTATTGGATTATTTCTTTTCACATAAGTCAATTCTTTCTATGTCGACATTTTTCAATAAATCTAAGCACATATACTTATTTGTATGAACAATATCAAAAGCAACATTGTATATTGTCAACTTATCTAAACTTGGTTCCATCTTTTCATGTCATGACATAATTTATCGAGATCTCGTTATCATCCTTATTTTCTTCAATATTACTATGAGTACTCATATTTAGGATTTCTTCTAGAATATCTCATATTCTTAACTAAGTCATTTTGTTTATTGACTGCTTTTTTAGGATCTTTATCTTTAGAACTCGTTTGTCTATCACGCTCCAAGCGTGGTGTAGACAACTTGTTGCATTGGGATATCAATTTTACATGGTGTATTTGCAACCAGTATATGTGCCTTAGTCACTTTCTTGCAACCGTAAATGCTCTATGAATACATCTAGCATTTGATTTGTAATATTTTACAAATCAATTATCTTTTGAACTTCTAGTTCAAAGTGATCTATATGCTAATCAAAATGAGACACTATTTATGCATTCCATTCAATTTATTTTTCCAACTTCTTAATTCCTCCCCTTAATGTTGGAAAATTTGTCTCATTAATAACGATCAGTAAATTTTGTAGTAAATATATTAGTAAATTGGGCAATAAATATATCACCCATCAGGGGCTTAAAAATATTTAATAATTGATGTGAAATCAATTTTAACATCGGTTTATAACCTCTTTTGAGGACTCATTTAAATTGTTCCATCATTTTAATTGTTGTTGTGAAACAATAATTTAAATATTTATTGCACATCTTGCATATGAAGTATATTTGGCTTCTGGCTATAAGCTCATAAGCCATTGGCTTAGAGCATACAAAATAACATGATTTCATACAGATTTAAAAACTTTCCTATTTGAACATAAACTACATGATGTTCAACACTTATCCTAATCAATATACAATAATAATTATAAAATGTTTGGGACGTAAACTCGCTAGTGAGAATTTGATAATTAATCTCTTGAGACCATACCACACATGTCAATTTATTACAGGGAAGAATCTTCTAGTTTTTTAGTGGATGTCAATGTATAATTTTAATTATTGTTTCCACTATTGACCCAAAATGACTCATCATGTCAAATAAAACATAGCTGGATCAATAAACATCAGGTTCATTGTTGCATATATTTCAATTACACGAATGTGTGTGTAATAAAATTTAGAAGGAAAAGCATACAACTTTTTTATATGCATTTCCTGTAGGAGACAATAGATATAATATATAAATACCATATATTATTCTAATTACCAATCTCTCTTGATCATATCTATTATAATGTATACCTTTAAAAATTGCTAAACTTCTCCTTGATTTACAAGAGAATAAAGTATATTAATTGTAAACTTTACTTTTCTGGGCAAAATAATATTTTCTTTTCCAATATCTTTAATTAAGTCTACAGGACTTAATATCTTATTTGATTTTTCGTTTCATAATCATTTTGAATTTTGGAAATGTATTGTCTACTTTAAATATAATATGCATATATGCACTATATGCAAAACATAAATATTAATTATTCCCATTCTCTTCAAGAGATTTAAAAGAAATCAAAATATATCATATACAAGTGGGTAAAAAAAAAAAATCATCTCTTCAAACAATCCTAAAAAAATTGTAGCATCCAAATAATATCATATTTAGGGGTTAAAAAGATAAGTTATCTCTTCAAGAGATTTAAATAAATTTGAAAATTTGCTTCCATACATTGTTTTCCTTTTCATTACAATGGATTTTAGATTTCAAAATGACTTTTAAATGTACAACAGGTACAAGATCATTGTCTCTTTTGCATCACATTTGAAAAATGAAATTCTCATATATGTGCAGTTTTAATAGAATAATTATGTCTGTCTCCATTGTGATCATAATCTCAATCACAATTATTAAATATTGCAATTGAAAGACTCATGCAAGTGGAAGCACTAGGAACAAAAACGCTCCAAATTGCTTTAATTTGTAAGATAAACATTATGATTTTCAAAGTGAACAAAAGAGAACTGAGAGATGTTACCTTTGTAACACTAATTCTCACAATTTCTCCTTTAATTTGATCACGACCAGAATGTAAACCACCATAACTGTCTTCCTTGTTATCCCTAGGCCTTAAAACTTGATTGTGGGATCAAATAGTATGAGAAATTTGAAAGAAATTCGTGTGCTTTGAGAAATTGGAGTAAACTTGAACAAATTGCAATATTTCAGCAAATTATCAAACAACCAAGATTTTCTTTTGTTAAACATCTATTTATAGACAAATCCATGCAACCTCAAATTAACCAACAATTGACACTTAATTTGAAGTGCTTAAAGTGAGATTCATGGCTTCTTGAAGGAATGACACCAAATGTGGGAGAAACTCACTTTCAAATTGGAAAGTTTGGAAAAATCCATCAACTTAAATGACTTTTTATTTATTAATTTATATAAAAATTAACTTAATTAATAATATAATTAATTAATTTTATATAAAATAATAACAAATTGAATTAATTATCATTTAATTAAACTATAATAATTAATATAAATAATTAATTAAACATTTTAATAAATTATAAATTTAATATCATATATTAAATTATAAAAAAAATCAATTTGTCTAATCCCCATATTTAAATCATATTTAAATATCTACTACTCTCTTTCTTTGTTTAGTTCGAAATTAAACAATAAACTGTCAAACTCTTTTAACGCTTTAATTCCTTGAATCGAATTTGAACTATTCAAATTCATTCATCACACTTGTTCTAAGGTTTGGTCTATAATGGGCTAGCAATGGGACCGAATGGACCTACAGATCATGAGTTCTAACAATACTAGATTAACCGGCTAAACTCTTCAACCTAGTTAACCAACATTCGTTAACTACCAGGACACTCCACTAAAGCCTAGTAGCTGCACTTCTCACTATGAATATATTTTTGTCCACTTGATATAACCATGATTAGTAAGTCAATCATGGACAGGTTGTCGATAATCGTAGCTAAGTCAAAATTACCGTTTTACTCCTATGAGTACTTCTAGTTCCTTAAATCACACTGATTCTCTAATGAACAATAGGTTTATGATCCAACCACTAAACTGAGTCCTTTTCGGGCTAGTGATAGGGTGGGACCCCTTGTTCAAGATTTGGAGTCAGCACATAAGGGAACAACCTATCTACTATCCCTAATACGGGTAGAAGTAAACTCCATCTTGCACCTTATGTCCCTAGCTATTTAACCAGTCTTACCCCTGAAATGGGAGGCTTATTGAGTAGCGTACTCGGGCTACTCTCGCTTATGCAGATCTAAGGATATTCCCAAGTAAACAGGAGTTCGTAGTTAGCTCAGGATTAAGATCGAGTTACTTAGGTCATCAAATTTTGAAATAGTTTTAATAGTAAACGGAGTTATAAAGTAAAAAAAAAAAAAAAAAATTTCATGGTCAATCTTATGCAAACTCATTGCATAGGAAATACCTACTTGAATTTCTCTACATAAATGATTTAGGATCACATCATTTGTATCAAATACAAAGTAAGTTGCATCCAATAGTGTCTCCAAGATAAGGTACCCAACTTTATTCATATACTATAGATCGTTTTGGCTATTTACTCGAATTTGATCCACTTTTATATCTCCACATAAAGTCCAAGTAATCATACTATAGTCAGGGGTTCTTAGTTTATTGGATTTAGGGTTATGAAATATTAATTCAACAATAACTTTATTGAATATACATCAACAACTCTATTGAAAATTAGAATTCAGATTACTATTTACAAACTATGAGGTTTAAAACATCCAACCCAACAACAACATTCACTTTAGTAATGTTTTTGAACTATTTGGTTGAGATTCATGATTTTGCATAAAACTATATGCTCATTTGTTTTATTCAATTTCAAATAACATTATATTTATGTTTATCAAAATATTTCAAAATTTATTTATCTGGTAACATAGTCTACATGCATTTATTGATTTAAAATATGTTCAACTATAGGTGCATCTAGTTAATAAAACTGGGCAAAAAACAATGCAACTTTATAGTCCATTTTACTAATTGATTTATTCAACTTCAGGTATATTTAATCAAAATTAGCTTTAGGAAGGGTAATTAATTATTGTAAATGACTGTCAAACTTTCCCATAAGGGAATTCAATCAATTGTATATAATCACTATATATATAAATTTCTAAAGTTCACAAATCTATCCATATGAGAGTAATTTAAATATTAGATAATCAAATAAATTTCAATATTAGCATGACAAACAAAACTTTGACGAATTCAACTCCCAGGTTAGTTCCTACGTAGAGGTGTTCCCTTACAAACAACTTAAATACCTCAACTTAGCCAGAATAACCCTTAGACAGAGTTTCCTTATAGTCAATTTCTTTTTATCTCTAATTCACTAATCTTTTAATTAGTAGCTAATTAATAGATTAATGACCCAAGTGAACTATTAAATTTTATTTTTAATATTATTAAAACTAATTAAATTAAGAAATAATTTTTAATATCTAAATATTAAAATATTTGAAAATAAAATTAAAGATAATCTTGGATACTCATTCCCATATTTGAAAGATAAAAGATAATAATATATTGAGAGATAATCTTAATAGATAAAATATATATTATTCTAGACCTAACAATTAACCATTGAAACAATTGGGAGGAACATACTTTAGCAATGAGGGTGTTGAATGAGAAATTTTGGACCAATCATAAATTGCCACATCATTTACCAAATTGATGACGAAATTACGAATAATTGAATGGATTAATTCAAAATTGACATGTGTCCCAAACTGAAACTGAAGACAATTGGCAAATCCTGATGAAACCACGTATTTTCTTTCGTCTTAACCGTTGGATTAAATAAAATAATTGGATCCAATTTGGTATAAATATTTGGGCTAAAATCCAATTGAGTCCTAAAATAGGCTTAATTTGACCCAAAAGTCAATTAAGGTCAAATCCAATTTATTGGGTCTAAGGACTAGGTCCATGGATCAACTAATCCCAAGTCCACAAAGCCCACTTGAGAACTCTATAAATAGAAGAGTTCTCTTCATTTGTGGGGGTTCAGAAAATTCTACACTCCTAATTCCTGAAGCAGACTTGAACACCGAAGTTCTTTGGAACACATACATTCTTCCAAGACACATTCTTCCAAGACTCCAACTTCAAGAACATCCACACACTCCGCATACATTGAATGTACGCATTCAGCTGAGAGAGAATCAGAGGATCGAGTACTAGAGATCGAACCACATCTGCATCAAATCTATATCCAATTAAGTTCAAATCTACGAATCAAGTTTCTCGAAAAACCTCATGTGAATAGGGGGATTTAACAATTGTAAGCTCTAAACTTTTCTCTATATTCTTGCAAGTAGGGCTATGTGTGTGTTTGGATGCATAGAAAGGGGAAACTAAATAGTTAGGTTGTGACCAAAAGAATTAAGTTGGAAATGAATTGATTTGATTATTTTAATTATAAATAAATAATTAAGTAAATTTAAAAAAATTAAATTTTAATTAAGTTAAAAATTAGGAAAGAATTTAGGACAACGAAATTAAAAAGAAAAGGAAAAAGAAACCGGTGACAAAGTGGCTTGGGGTGGCAATGTTTTAAGCCTTTGACCATGCAGACGGTGGTCACCTTCTTCTTCAGTATGAAGGATTGAGCGTGAACATTTCCATCGTGCAAACTCTAAATTTCTTTGACCTAATTGCAGAGGCATGAGTGCAGAGCAAGTTCTTCGACTGCCTTGAAGAATAGAGCTCGAGAACTTGATGAAATTTGTGGTAGAAGAGGAAGTGTGCAGTGTTGAACAATCTGAGCGAGTTATGGTTTTTTAAAGTTTTCAAGCAGTAGAAGACGAAAGAAGCTGAAATTTTGAGGTTAGTATGCTAAGAGACTCCTTAAAATTTCTTAAGAAGGATGTTTGTTCCAAAAATGAGTAGACGTTTGTGAAATAATAGAGAAGGGTTGGAATGGGTTTTTGGTTAATTCATCGCAATCCAAGAGGAATTTGAAGACCAAGTTTTGGATAATCAAGTTAAGACATTCTTAACAGATTTAGGAAAAAAGTTTGAATAATTTGGCTAAGAAATTAGTGAAATCAAGCTAATTTTGTGATGGTTGTTTTCTGTCAAAACAGGGGAAGCAAGTTGCCTACACTAGACACCTAGCGTCCCAAGCCTGCATGCCTAGCGCCCGCCCAGCATGCATAGTGAGCCCTCAGCAACCAGTGTGTGCCTATCGCCCACCCTTGTGCCAGTGCGCGCTCACACCTACCTATGCTGCCTATTTGAAGACCCACGACCAGTTTAGGTGAAATTGAGTTATTTTTGGGTTCAAATCATATTTTCTTGAATTTTTGGCTACTAAATGAGTATTTTTGGACCCTAAACTAATTTTAGGCTATTTTAAAGAATTTAGGGAAAATGTGTTAAAAACCCTAAGTTATGAAGTTTTGGGAGTTAAATGAAGTTCTAGGGAAGCATGCTAAGTACTAGGATGAACAAGGCTAAAACAATTACTCAAAGAATGTTATTAAAAGACAATGATCTGATTTTTAGGACAAACGACAATAGAAGATCCATATAGGCCTGAAGGATCGAAAGGGATCTGTGAGCGACAAATGTTATTTAAAATTTTTCTTAATTGGTTTTAAAGATGATTTTCCATGTTGTTAATGTTTCCTTGTGCTTTATGAGACTTTCATGTTTGGATGAGTTTTGTTATCAAAATGTGATTTTAGTTGCAAGCCTTATTAAAATGATCTTTTCATGAGTTTAGTTAGCTTGTTTGTGAACTTAAAGATATGAAAATGTATCTAAAGTATGAAAGTACAAACATGTTTTAAGTTTAAGAGTTTTCAAGCATGAAATGTTTAAGTATGCAAGTTTGCTTTGAAAAGTATGTTTATAAGTATAATGTGTGTTCAAAGTATTTGCAAGCATGTGATGTTTAAAATGTATTTAAGTATTAAAGCATGTTTTGTTTGTTAGCATTTTAAAAGCCCACCTGCTTGTATTCTAGTTGAATGTTATTTAGGGACCAGATGTTGAAGGACAAGAAGAAGACATTCAGGCAGCCCAAGTATTTGATGCTGAAGGACAAGGAGAAGGCATCTGAAAAGGTTTTTGGGACCCACCTCGACCACCTAAGACTTTGGGCCATGTGCACGAGTGTTAGGCTCTTTAGGGGCAGTTTTGCGTGCACATTTGAAATTAATGACATTGATTGTATTAAGTTCGCTCTACATTAACTAAGGTTATTAACGTTGAGTGTGTTGAGCTTGTTCCACCTCAACTAAGTTTTGGATACATTCTTACGGTGGTTATGTTTTATTCTCGTTCAATAGATGTTTTATGACTACGAATTGCAAGAATGCTAGTTTTCTAACATGTTAATGTTGTGGAGTTTCTGGAAGCTCTGAGTTTGATTAGCTACTAAGTTTTCTAAGCATATTTACTAATGTTGTTTCAAATTATTATCAAATGTTTATAAGCTTGCTATGATTTTCTAAACTTGTCACTCACTGGGCTATTCCAGCTCACCTTTTCCATATTTTTTCTTTCCCCTCCATGTAGCCAAGGAGTTCCAGTAGCCATCACGAGCACGTCTGCCACCGTCGTCAAAATTTCATCTTCTTTTCTTTGCACATAGTATGTTAGTAGGTTTTGGTTGACATGTACACATGTAGTTGGATTATGGGCTGTGTAACAACGTCATGTGATTATGTTACCCTTGATAAGGTTGTAACTTTTGTACAAGTGTTTGTATATATCTCCTCAATATTGGTATGTCTGTTCTTACTATGCTCAAAGTTATACATGCTTATCAGGTGTTAATGGGATGTGAACCTCTAAGTCTAGTCAAGACTAGAATGAATGTGAATATATATGTTGTATCAGGTGCTTTAGGTGACATCTGAAGTTTTGTTAAGTTGTGGATGCTAAAATAGTATGCATTGTTAATATCTTGTTTATCAGGTATGTCAAAACTAGTACGAATGACGTGTGACACAAAAGGGGTGAAGCTCGTCATCTTCACATTCCCTTCTAGATCAGAAGGGTATCGGGGAGGGGGTGTGACAACAACCATTTAAAACACAATCACATGCATAATTAAAATTAAGTAGCAAAAATTGACTAGCATATATATACTTGACAGTCCTATAAAATTGAAGACAATTTAAATTATATTGATTTGAACATTTTTTTTTATCTTTTTTTTTGTTCAACTTACATAGTGACCTCCAAGAAGTTATTACCAATTCAAAATTGTTTATAGATAACTACACTAAAATACCATAATTGATGTCGTTGACCAATACTCTTTTCGCCACTTAAAGACCAATATTATATGCTTCAAATAAAATTCAGTGCACAAATGCTGACCGAGGAAAAATTAAAATTTATCTCCAACCTTATACCTGCTTCAAACAATTGAAAAATCTCATTACCAAACTCCAATCAATTCAAAGTACAAATAAAATTTTGGAATCTAAAATTACCATGCAACTAGATTGACTTTTACTATTGATCTAATCAAAACTTAAAATAACTAATATCAAATATACCTTAACCATCAATTTGCAAACACATAAATAAATCACATATATGACTAAATTAAAATATCCACCATCTATGAACTTTATATTTTAAATACCTTGAAAAGATGTAGATAATTGTAGTGGGTCTTTAACCTTTTTGGTGTTCTAGTAAACCGATTCCAACCTCTACAAACATTTCAATGGTATAGACTCGTGCCGATAACGTGTTGTAAAATGAGACTAGTACAAGAACAAAACAAGAATAAAAAGAAGCAAAGTAGAGAGAACAATTGAACTCAATTGTTTGTGTATATTACAAAGACACCTTACACAACACTATTTATAAGACATGAAATATTGTATGTTACAATATATAATTCAATGGTGGTGTACGTTGCAACATGAAATGGAGGTTTATGACATTTAGTAACCTATGTAAGTTATGGATGTCTAATATCTATTACATTTATAATAGGAATTTCTTATTAAAAAAAAAAGTGGAACCTATCTATTTTATGGAAAAGAATTCAGTTACAGAACTTTTTCTTAAATATAATTATTAAATTTTTAACATTAAAAGTTTTCTTCATAACTTATTTATACAATATAAATAGAAAGTCTACCTCATCTATAAATATATATAGTCTAAGTTTACACCCTGTTCAATTATATATAATATTACTAGACTAGAATTTCGTTGAAATGCTAAAAACATATGAAGATGGAATCATTAACAAAGGTCAAAGAATAAAAATGCCACTAGAGTCGTAGCAGAACTAAAATTGTGCTTGAATAGAAACTCCAATAAGAATAAAGAAAATTTATCTAATGTACTGGACAAAGATACTACTAAGATGGAAAGCAAGATTTCTGGCCAAATAATTTGGGAACATCTATCATGGACACAAAATAAATCATAAGTAGTTCTACAAGCATTTTGATCCCTCATTTCTTCCAAATATTTGGATATAGGAGCGTACAAACAAGAAATTTGATATTGCATTTTTCTGCCATTATTAAACAATACTAACTTGAGGTTCTTTATACTATTGGTTTCCACACCTGCAAAACCAAGTCAATGTACAAAATTAAACTAAGAAGTAGGAATTGAACAGTTCGAGATTACATATTCATGCTCTAGGTAGATGAAATACCAAGAGCTTCAAGACCTTTGGCCCATCATGTTGTTGACGTTTGAAAGTCGAGGAATGACAACAGGTCCTCCACGGACCTTGTCAAGGGCAAAGCTTATCCTCAACGGTCGCCCTAATAACGCCTGCAAGTGATGCAATGACTTTCACTTTGAGTAATTTATGATGATAGACTAAACCCCGTCAAATAATTTCTTACTAATTAATGACTTGCCTTTCCATCCATTGCATCTTTTGCACATTGTGCATCATTTTCATTTGTGAAGTTCACAAACCCGAAGCCTCTGGATCGACCTGAGTCTTTATCATACATTATCCTGACTGTCAAGAGAACATATAAGCCATTCAAATCTTAACATAAGAACTCAACTCAATAAGCAATTTACTGATGAAGTTTCAGAGTGATCACTACTGGATATCAAAGTTCGTATAGTGATGATCACTGAAGTTTCAGTGGTCATTGAATTTTATCCTAACTACATCAAATGAAATCCATAGGATATTTGCTGGTGAAATTTCAAAGCGGTCACCAATGGACATCAAAGTTCCTTTACAATGGACATCAACACTGAAGTTTCACAATGGTCATTCATCTTTAACTATATCAAAGGACCTCCGTGCCCATAAGCTATTTTGTAGTTGAAGTTCCAGAGTGATTAGCAATGGACATCAAATTCCTTTCAGCTCATATATAAATTCTAATTTCCCACCTCTCAAATTCGTTGTACTTCAATCTCTATATAGATCATTGTTTTGCAGTCTCAACATTTCAAGAAAATTGCAGAAGGATAGTAAAATGCTACAAAACAATATGCTCCTGATCCTACTCATCTGACAGTCATTTGCTCTCCTAATTTCAACCAGGCACTAAGTCTCGTTAGAAAACTCATAAAACAGGAAACTTTAATGAAACAAATTTTGTTTCTAAAAGAAAATCCTTGGAATTATGAATGTCAACGAAGCAAAAGTTTCAACCCAGAAGTACGCGTGATGAATTGAGGTCCGAAGTAGACTAGACATTTCGTCGAACACGTAGACTACAACTCATACATCAAAATGCTTTAACACAACATTCACGATTACCTTCAGTAACCTCCCCAAACGAAGAAAACGCATCTTTCAATGATCTCTCGTCCATCGACCAAGACAACCCTGAAAGCCACAGGAACAAACAAGATCAAATTCAATGTATAGACTATTTGAATCATGTGGGTGCTGCAACTGTGGGGCTGGATTGAGGAAGAGACACGAACCTGCGACGAAGAGCTTATTGTTTGGCGCAGAAGGAGAAGAAGAGGGAGCCGAGGAGGAGGAGGTTTGAGAACAGAAGTAACGAAAGCTCAGAATTGGGGTTTGGATATTGGTGAGTGCTTTTTTGCCAGGCAGTATCAAGGTGTTCATGTTGCTCATCATTTGTTATTGCTCGTGATCGAGTTCGACGATGGGAACTAAAACTTTGCTATCACAAAGCTCGTCAATTGATGTGATTTTAGAATGTGCGTTTAAAGGCCGATTAATTGACTGTGAACTTTCGAGAAATGGGTGTTTTCCATGCTAACCAAAACCCGTGGCGGATTCTAGAATTGCACGATTTCACATAAGATTAGAACTTAACTTATCAACTTTTAAATTTGTGTCAATTTTGTATAGTTTTTGAAGTGATAGATGTCTATCTCAGTTTCATATATACCCAGACATCTACAAGTGTCCATCTACAAGTGTCCATCTATCCATGTCTATACGATGAAGTGATAGATATCTATCTCGGTCTATGATAGTCTATTACAGATAGAAAGTAAAATTTTGCTATATTTGTAATTATTTTCAATAGTTTTTCTATTTTTGAAAACATCTAAAAAAAATCTAAAATATGAAGGAGTTAACAACATAATCGCGGAAGCAATTATGATCTAAAACACTCTAATTATATCAATTTTGAAGATTAAACATGCTTGGTTTAAAACTGGAAAGACAGAGGAAGATAACTTACTTGTTGATGCTAAAAAATTGAAGCTAATCTCTTTGAATTTCTAATCATAAACACTTCGTGGACAATCTGTAGTGTCTTTCTTGTTATCCTCAGACCTTAGAACGGATTGTGGGATCCAAATTGAGCTGAATTTGGAGCTACTTAGTAAAGAACTCACAGTTTTGGAGAGCAAAGAGTAGAAGAACTTTTCAACCGAAATTTGTTAAGAAAACTTAACATTTTCCTCAATTTTTCTCTTCTATTTAAAGAAGAGACATGCAAAACAATTTGGTATGCAAATTGACAACAAATTTATTGATAAACTTTTTCAAATTGGAGGTGGAAGTGAAGGTGAAGAAGGAGCATGCATTGTGAACAGCACCTCCTTCTCCATGCAAAGTGGGTTTGTCCAATCCCAAATTGGAATTTAAAATTCAATTTAATAAATTGACATTTAATTCAAAATTAATTTTAAATAAATTAATTTAATATATAATTAATTATATTAAATTAATATGGGTTCTTTTCAAATATAGCAAAAGGAATCAAAATATTTACAAATATAGTAAAATTTCACTGTCTATCTGCGATAGACAACGATAGACGGTGTATTTTGCTATTAATTGTAAATATTTTCAACAGTCTTACCATTTAAGATAATTTTTCAATTAATATTTAATATTAAATTAATTATTTCTCCACTATTTTCGACAAATTCTAACCCGATGAATCTCTATTCATCCTGAAAACATTTAAATCACATTTAAATATATCTAACTCTTCAATTTCATCTAATTCATAATTAAACGAACAAACCATAAATTTTGCTCCTTTACTGAGTTCAGACATTTCAAATTCACTTAATATAATGTTTTAAGGGTTAGTTCATGAGCTAACAAGGAGACCTAATAGACCTACAAATCATGAGCTCCAACAATTCGAAATTAATCAGCTAAACTCTTTAACCTAATTAATTAACATTCATTAACTACTGGGTCACTCGACTAAAGCCTATTAGTTGCACTCTCCTCACTATAGACGTATTTCTTTCCATTGATATAACCATAATAAGTAAGTCGATCATTCACAAGTTGTTCGTAATTACAGCTGGGTCAAAATCACGCTTTACCCCTGTAATTACATCTCGTTCCTTAAGTTCCACCGATCCTCTAATGAACAATTGGTTTGTGGTCCAACCAACAAACCTAATCCCTCTCGTGCCAATGAGAGGGTGAGCCCTTTGTTCAAGTCTTGGAGTCAGTACTTAAGGGAACAACTTATCTACTAACCTAGAAATAGGTAGGAGCGAATTTCTTCTTGGAAGACTATGTTCCTAGCTATCTGTCTGATCTTATCCCTAAAATGGGAGACATATTGAGTCGGCGTACGTGAGCCATTCTCACCTATGCAGATTAAAGGATAATTTCAAACAAACAGGAGTTCATAGTTAGCTTAGGATTAAGATCGAGCTACCTAAGTTATCAGGTTTGAAATAATCAGTTTTAACAGTAAATGGTGTTATAAAGTAAAAAGTGATTATTTCATAGTCTAGTCTTATGCAAACTCATTGCATACATGTCTCTATATGTACGATATAGGATCACATCATTTGTATTAAACACAAAGTGAGCTACATTCATAGTGTCCCTAGGATAAGGTACCCAACCTTATCCTTATACTATAGACCGTTTTGGCCATTGCTTAAATTTGATCAACTTTATGTCTACACATAAAGTCCAAGTATACAACCTATAGCCATGGATTCTTAGTTTATTGGATTTAATAGCTGCAATTCATATATTCAATAACAAATTTACTGAATAAATCTCGATAACAATTTTATTGAGAATAAGTTATAAAATTTATAAACAACAAGTTTTAGGACATAAAACCCAACAAAATATATATAATAGGTTGTTAAATTCTCAATTTTCTGTCCTATAAATTTGACTTCAAGTTTATGTCCAAAACATATATTTAAAAAAATTCCAAAATAGAAAAACTGTTGAAAATAATTACAAATACAGCAAAAATTTACTTCCTATCTGTGATAGATCACGATAGACCCAGATAGACATTTATCGCTTTACGAGATAGATATGAATAGATGCTTATCTGGGTCTATTGAGGTCTATCACAAATAGAAAGTGAAATGTTGCTATATTTTGTAAATAGTTTGTTATTTTTTCTATTTTTAATAATTTTCCTTTACAAAAATATTAAAAAGTAATTCTTATATAATATATGAAATTTAATTTTGGGTCTAATAGGTCTTATAGATCTGTTAGACATTTGGCCTCATTTTGTAACCATTTCGTTTTTTATTTTATGTTTTTGAAAATTAAGCCTATTGATAGCAACCAAAAGCTTAATTTAGGCTCGTTCTAGGATTTTACGTGTTTATTCCTATGATTTTGTAGGTATTGAGCACTAAGGGGTAGAATTGACCACTAGAGCCAAAATGGAGCGAAAACAAACCAAAATGGAGCTTAAGAGCATTAACCGTTTGAAAAGTGAAGAAAAAGGAGCAAAAGAGGCAAACTGCCTAGCGGTGTACTAAGCGCTTACAACCTGAGAGCACCCTTCAGGCAAGTGCCTAGGCGCTCCAAAGATTGACGAACGGATGCCATGCTCGTACGCGAGAGTGCTCAGGTTCTTCGATTTCTCGGGTAAGCGATTAGGTGCTCTCCTTAAGCGCTTAGGCACTCTGGCCAGATTTAAATGCATATTTTTACCAAATTAGGTCATTCCATGCTCGATTTTTGAGCCTCCACACTAAAACTCTCTGTATTTTTCCCTTCCCAGTATTAACTTCTTTATAGCCTTCATTTATTTCTTCTCCAAGACTCATCTTGCCACATTATGAGTGGCTAAGGTAAGTTCTTCTAGCTTAGGGTAGGATGAATTTCATTTGACTTGGTTGTGAGAGCTTGTAACTCATGGTTTGCTATTAATTTTCTATGCATTCTTGATGTATTTGAACTTTTATGCTTAGAGATTATTATGGCTTGGTCAAACATCATCTTTTCTTTGCTTTGCTTGAGAGGAATGCATCTTAGTGTGTGTGAATCTTAATTAAGCACAAGTTAGAGCATATTTGTATATAATTATCTAAGATCATCAACAAATTATATACCAAAATCCAGTCATTTAATGAGTGCAAAAAGAATAATCCGCTACATCAATGGGACCAGCGAATATGGGTTGTTGTATTCATTCGATGTAAATTGTACCTTTGTAGGTTATTATGATGCCGACTAGACAGGAAGTTTAGAAGATAGAAAAAGTGTGACACCCTAACCTTTGACCTAGTTGCTTAAAGGACATAAAAAGAGGAACCTAGGGTAAAATGTGTAAACTTGGAACACAAGCCTAGGGAGTTAGAAAGATTTTAAGGTAGAAAAACTAGGGCTTGTGAAGTTAGCCAAATTTTGACTAAGTGTTGGACTTTTGGAAGTAGGTTAGGCGCATAGAAGTCTGGAGAAGGTCACTTGAACTATTTGGAAGTCATCAGGAACTTTCTTGGAAAAAGTCAAACTTTACAGGAAAAGTCAACGAAACTTACAAGGAAGTCAAACTTACTGGAAAAAGTCAAAGGAGCTTACCAAAAAGTCAGACTTATCGGAAAACAGTCGACGAAACTTACCAAGAAGTCGAACTTACCAGGAAGGCAACTTTCAGGTGTTGAACTGGTGGAATTTATCGAGAGTGAACTAGTAACACTTACCGGGAAGTAAAGGCTTGAAGCTTACCAGGAAGCTGAACTGCCAAAAATTACCAAGAACTACACAAAACTTAGCCGAACCGCCAAAACTTACCAAGAACTTAGTCAAACAGCCAGATGTTACTAGGAAACCAAACCGCCAGAACTTACCAGGAAAAGGAACCAACAAAACTTTACGGAAAAAGTGGCAGAATATCTTTTTCCTTCGATTTGACCCAATTTTTGGTGCTAAGTGGCTTCATTTTAGATTTTAGACTTCATAAGGAGGAGATGTTGAGATGCATGACCAAGATACCATGCAAGGCAACAAATGTTTGGATGCATGGAGTTTTTAGCATGCAACATGACATAAGGAAGTTAAGTGTCAAGAATTTGAAGAAGAATTGGTGACCAAGCAAAATTCTCAATCCTTATAAATAGGAATTCTTGGAGAAGGAACTCTCATTTCACCAAAACATTCAAAAGTTCATTAAGAGAAGGGAAAGAAAGAAGGTTGGAAAAAGAAAGAGGTGTCTTGTGCATAAAGGAAGTTTTAGGCATTCCAATGAGTTGTTTCAGGGTTTTTGAGGTTTCCTAGTTGCTGTGGTCTTAGTCCTAGAAGCTTGAGAGAAGTTAAGAAGGTTTCGAGACCAAGGAGGAGGAAAAAACCCTAAAGTTTGGAAGCTACTTTCTCTTCGAGTGGTTGATTTCTTTTCGGGAGAGAACTAAACTATATTTCTTGTGAATAATTGATAATAGCATGCTTATGAGTTTTTATTTGATAGCATGATGTTGTGGTATTGTTAATTTGCGTGCTATGGTGAGATATCGAATAATTTATAGCATATCGAGCTTTGTAGAATCTGTAGATGGTCCCCAATACCGAAGGCCATATAAAAGTCATATGAGCAACCTGAATATAAACTAATGTTGAAGGGCTTTGAAGAAGGCATTGATGATTACGATCGTGACTGGGATCGGGATTTGACATCGCAAAAGATGGTTAGAGGATTGGGAAAGATCTAGTTTTTGAGCCTGTGACGGGGATTTCCTCATGGGATGGTTAGGGGGCAATCGAAGCCTAGTTTCTGAGCCTACGAGAAGTACTCAAGGAGATGGTCAGGGGGCTGACGGGCCTAGCTCCTGAGCCTCGAAGGTAAGACTATGTACAAATAGGGGACAAATGGACATAGAAACGATGTAATTAGCTGTGCCAGGTAGGCCAGTAGGAAAAACCAGTCAGGATTGTTGAGCTGTATGAGCCAGCAGGATGAACAAAGGTGATGTTGTGCCGGTGGTGCTAGCAGGAAAGTAGATTTTGAAAATAACCCTGCGGGGGAGGTTTGAATATAAGCTCGATATAGTTGTAGATGTACTTGTGTACGATTCGTATTATGGTTGTTATGATTATTTTTATTAGGCTGAAAGGGTTGGTTGAATCCTTGTTTATTCGATCACTCATTAGGCTCATTGAAGCTCATCCTTTTCTTATGTTTTTCTTCCCAGGTAGTAGCTGAGTTTTCTTTGCTGTACGAAGTCAAGGTCTACCGAGAAATTATGTGCACTTAGCTATAGACAACAGTTTAAATAAGGAACTAGAAACATGTCTACTGTAAACAAACTTGTTAACCAGTTGTATTAATAAGATTATGCATGTTTATTATGAGTTAGTTTCTTTTTGTCTATCTAAGTTGCATATGTTAGATTGGGAAGGGGTAAAAGTTCGACGGTAGAAATCGCAAGGAGGTCAGTGTCTGCTGTCCTCACGCCCCATCTCGAGCTATGAAGTGGTGGCTTGGGGCGGGGTGTGACAAAAAGTACCTCTGGTGGATGTTTCTTTCTTGGAAATAATCTGATTTCGTGGTTTAGTAAAAAGAAAAACTGTGTCTCTTTATCCATTACTGAAGTGGAATAAATTGTTTCTGGCAATAGTTGCATGCAACTTATCTGGATGAAGCAAATGCTTTAAGAGTATGATATCATTCAAGATGGCATGGCATTGTACTGTGACGACATGAATGCCATTAACATCTAAAAAAACCCTGTTCAACACAGTTAAACAAAATATATCGACATCCGACACCACTTTATCACGGGCTAGTTGAAAACAAACAATTTCTATTAGAACACATTAATACGAAAAATCAGATAGCCGATATCTTCACAAAAGGTGTTGATATTGCTCATTTTGAAGCCTTGAGAGCCTCCCTCGGTGTTTGTTCTCTGGACAAATAGCAACTAATTAAATGAGCCTGACAGATAAAAAGTGCGGCCCAGCCAGAGCATTCAAGTGAACGATGTGACTGGCTTTCAGTTGTTATAACCCCTGTAGGTAAAAATGTAACTAGTTCAGTTACTATTTTAAATTGAAATTACACTGCTTCATCTTTCACTTGGCGGTTGTGCAAGGATAATCGTGCCTCTTATTGTGGTGTGAAGAGAGTTGTTTTGCCGAGAGATCTTGGCTGTGGTACCTTGTCTATCTTTCTCCTTTGAATGGTTAGTACCGACTAAGGAACTGAGACCTCGAAAACAAGTATGGTTCGTTTCAAGGAGAAGGCAAAACAGAAGTTGCATGTGGTTAAAGAGACTTCTCTAGAGACTCCCTCGAAGATCCCTTCGACAACGACAAACAAATATGGTGTCTGTGTCTGAGAAATGCCCTTTGGGAAAGAGAAAGTGGAAGTGCCGACTGTGGTTGCTAAAAGAAGGCGTTCAGGCTTTGGTTTCGTCCCTAAAGACAAAGTGGAGTCCCGTGTAAGTCTTCCTGATCTTACCTTAATTGATTTGGTAGGACCAAGGAAAGAGATCTTTCCATCAAAGCACAAGTCGACTTCGAATGAGTCTTCAGATCACTCCAATGAGTTCATTGTCTCTTAGGAGAACCCTAGTAAACATATTAGTTCTCACGCTTTTGGGTCCAACCAAAACAGGATTGACATAACTAAATGTCACACTGATAAAAACTTGTTACCTAAAAAGCTGCACCCTAGATTCATCCACTATGAAACTGTGGTTACTGAGAATGTGTCGTCGAAAAATCCATCTAAGTCCCCTAAAGGTACGTCCAATGTTCGCTCTCACAAAAATGTCAATGAAAACCTTGTTACTGTGCCTGATGTTATCATCGAAAGTAATGTTGAGAATGTACATTCCACTACTAAAAATGTGAAGAATCCTATCTCTGTTCCCCCCAAGTCGAATGCTGATAGTGGCGTGAAGCAAAGTAAGTCTGCCTGTATTGATCCTCAAGTTAGTGTTGTGAGCAATCTGTCTCCTGTATGTGGTACTCATGATGAGCAAGAAACTACTCCAAAGGCTGCCTTTAGGTCTTCAAGTACTAAGTTAAGAAAATGTCGTCTGATGAAGATGATGAGTGCGGTTTGTTGAGTTGTTCTGAAGAAGAAACTCTTGTCGCCACCAGGGTAACAAGAAGCTCTTCCAAACGGAGAACCAAGACTACATCTGTGAGCAATGTGGCTGATGCTCCTTTGGATGAGGTCTCCTTTCACTTTGAAGAGGGTGCCAGTATTTGGAAATATGTGGTGAAACGCAAAATTGTTAATGAAAAGGAACTATCTCAAAACACCCAAGAGTGTTTAGACCTTATGGATCTTTTGCTAGAAGCTCAACTTGATAAAATTGTACTATGATTGGGTCCCTTCTACCCGCAATTGGTTCATGAATTTATTGTGAATCTGTAATCTAATTTTGAGAATCCTTTTAGTCCTAATTTTCGAAAGGTCCATGTAAGAAGATGCTATCAGAGCATTGTTCTGCTTTCCTTATAAGGCGTCGATATGCTATTATTTGGTTTGATTATTCTTTCCTTATTGGTGTCGTCTCACCTTATCTCTCGTCTTTGGTCAGCTAGTTTAAATGACCTTGTGCACAGGGTGCTAGGGTTGCTATTTTTTAATATAAGAAAGTGCATTTTCGTTTTTGGTGGCCGCTTTTGTGATACCATGAATTATTCTGCCTCAAACCTTACTCCAATAAGTAGTCGGTAACGAATATCAACTTCATAAGAGTAATTCTCTTAATCGAATCAAATACTACAAGTATCAAGAGAAGTCTTCAGACTCATCGTTGTGAGAAGGGAGTTCTCACATTCAAACCATCCAGTGAAGGGAGTTCACATGGTCTTGAGAAAGATAATTGATCTGAGAAGAATCATGAGCATCGAGTGTTTCTATAGTGTCGTTATTCTAATATTGTCTAGCTTAGGGGGAGCCTAAGTGAAAGGAGAGGCGGTCTCTCATCTAGGGGGAGCCTAGTTGTTCAACTAGTCGTGTGTAACGAGAACTATCGTAAAAGTGTATGTTTTACAAATTAATTACTTGTTGTACACCGTTGACATTACAATATTAGTAAATTGTCTTTCTCAAGCAAGTAGCCTCCTAGATGTAGGTGTGTACCGCCAAACTGGGTTACCAATCTCTGTGTCTCCTCTTTATTCCTTGTGGTTGATTTGATGTTATATGTGTTGTCAATACTATTAATCTAACATTCCTATCACACACATAGTCACTCATTTCTTTCAAAAAGAAAATTGCTTGTTTAGACAAATACAGAGGGTTTGTTAAAAGTAAAACGTGACGTCATCATCACTTGTCCTAAAGAGAATGACCTATATGATGAAGAAGAGGCAACAAGTTGTCATCATGTCACAATAGAAGAAGCATTAGAGGCTAAGGTGCATGAAGAGGATGTGAAAGAAGCTTCATCATCACTTGAGGATAGTGGTGAATCAACGGTTGATGAGCTAAAGGAAGTCAACCTTCGCACAATAGAGGAGCCTCATCCAACCTTCATAAGTGCATAACTTGCTGATGACGAAGAAAAGGAATATGTGAACTTACTCACGGCATATAAAGATGTCTTTGCTTGGTCGTATAGAGAAATGCTGGGCTTGATCCAAAAGTGGCTGTCCATCGCCTAGCAATTAAACCAAGGTATCAGATACCACCATGTGGCATGAGGCCTTATCATTCATGGACGAATCATCAAGATAAAATCAAATTCAAATGGCTTTAGAGGATGAGGAGAAAACAACATTTCAAATTCCAAAAGGTATATATTGTTGCAAAGTGATGCATTTCGGATTAAAAAATGCAGGTGTTACATATTAGCGGCCTATGCAAAGGATCTTTGATGATATGCTACATAAACACGTCGAATGTTATGTCGACGATCTTGTGGTGAAGTCCAGAAAACCACATGATCACCTAAAAGATTTGAAACTTGTCTTTGATCATCTTAGGAATCATTAATTAAGGATGAACCCTCTTGAATGTGTGTTTGGTGTGACTTCAGGAAAGTTTCTTGGGTTCATTGTGAGGCACCGTGGGATAAAAAATTGATCAATCTAGAATTGATACAATCCATGAAATGCCAAGTCTAAAAAATCTGCATGAGTTAAGAAGTTTTCAGGGATGCTTGGCCTACATTAGAAGGTTTATATCTAATCTTGCAGATCCATGTCAACCCTTTTTAAGATTGATGAGAAAAGATAGTCTTTGAATGGGACCAAACATGCCAAAATGCATTTGACAACATAAAGAAGTATTTGCTCAATCATCCGTGTTATACGTTTAAACTCTTAAAGTTTCCGGCAACGGTGCCAAAAATTTTTTTGTGGGTTTAAAGCGCTATATATATGTGTGTGTGATATGAATTTGTCAAGTTTTCCTATTCTTCACCCAAGTATAAGCAAAGAATGAGGTTTTCTCGGTGAGTCCAAGGTCGAACACAGAGACTATGCAGATTCAAGAATTCGTTGGTTATTTAAGTTATGTGTTACAAGAAGGTGGTGAGAAGTGATGCGTTTAAGTAAATACAAAGCAGTAATGCGTTTATGAAAATAAAAAGCAGTAAAATTAAGCAAAAGTGGTAGAGTGGATGGGTATGAGACACAACAAGATTCAACTAATGGAATTATGTGAATGGTAAAAGTAGGGTTGGGGTTAGTCATCATCTAAATTGAGAAACGCATAGTGAAAGTTATTTCATACCAGCAACTCTTCTCTTGGTTGTCAGCTGCTATGCTTATATGTCTATAACGCATAGGAGAGTGTTAAGTACCAAGGTTATTTCTATGTCTAGACAGCACTTATTAGCCTTGTCAATTGAGTTTCATAATCACTTATTCTCTCGAGCAGTCTGATTATTACTACTTATATCGATTAGCTAGATGGACATAAGCATTAGATTAAAGTATAATTGACAAGATGGAATAGTCAAAACTATGGTTGTTATTTAGATGATAACACAACCCGTGACCTAAGAGAGTTCTACTCATGGATGGTAAACAGCAATGGAAAGTGATAAGAAATGGATAGCCATGGAAGATGTATAGATTGATGAACGGAATAAATGTTTTAGAAAATACAATCTCTTGTCAATAAACTAAAACACAAGTAAGAAAAAGATAGAAAGTGTAAGGACCCGACTTCCTGGGACTTGAACTAGGTCATCACTATATGCATGCATATATTTAAAACGACTCCTTTTCATAATTTTACAAAAAAATCAAAATAACTTTTTGATTAAAATAAATATCTTTTGCAAAATTCAAATAACTAAAAATCTTTGATCGGGGTACTCCTTGTACAATTTTAATAAAATAGGGAACTCGCACAAATCATATGATGTGAGAATTTTAAAAGAAAAAAAAAAAGTTCTGAATTCAAATGACATGACCAAAATTCTTAAAGATGAAAACATGAAATCTCTTGTGCGGAAGCATCGGACTAGTCCCAATGGCAAGATCAAGGTTTTCTTTCATCTGGGCCTACTAGGTGAAGTTGTGTTTTGTACTCAGTAAGTGACCTCACCTAGTAGGCCCAGTAATGGGTCACTTACTAGGTATTTTGTACTCATTCTTTTCATGTTATGTTTTTTAGGTAAAGGAAAGGACACCTCGGCTAATGATGAAAGAAAACCTTGATCTTGCCATTGGGACTAGTGGTTCCGCACAAGAGATTCATGTTTTCATCTTTAAGAATTGTGGTCATGTCATTTGGATTCAAAACTTTTTTCTCTTTTAAAATTCTCACGGTCATATGATTTATGCGAGTTTCCTATTTTATTAAAATTGTACAAGGGGTATCCCGATCAAAGATTTTCAGTTATTTGAATTTTGCAAAAGATATTTATTTTAATCAAAAAGTTATTTTGATTTTTTTGTAAAGTTATGAAAAGGAGTCATTTTAAATATATGCATGCATATAGTGACGACCTAGGTCAAGTCCTAGGAAGTCGGGTCATTACAGTTGCTATCAGAGTCAAGAGTTATTGGTTTTATAGACTGATTTACTATGTAAGTCCAGACTGTCCCTATGGCCATCAAGGGGTTCTTCGTCATCGCCAGGTATGGGCATGTAAAGTTTTTTCCCATGAAAAGTTGTGCATTAAAATATTTTTTTAGCTTAAATGCACCAGTTGTGTTCTAATGCTAGACTAGTGACTTGATA
This sequence comes from Citrullus colocynthis, assembly GCA_031780015.1. Taxonomy (NCBI): domain Eukaryota; kingdom Viridiplantae; phylum Streptophyta; class Magnoliopsida; order Cucurbitales; family Cucurbitaceae; genus Citrullus; species Citrullus colocynthis. The sequence goes on along the minus strand of QLSR01000222.1, from coordinate 902,840 downwards.
GAAGTAATTATAAATTGATTATTTAGTTAAGGCACTACAAAAAGAAAAAAAAAATTATTATGAGGTCACTTTGTGCTAGTTTATCTCATGGAAGATCTGTTTGAAAGGAATATATATACTTCAGTTCAGAGATCTTAAACATTGATGAAATTATGTAGAGTTATGGCAGTTTAGGAATAAAAGTATATATATGATTAAGCCAAGGAATAAAATATTATAGACAATAATTCATCAAGGGCTATTGTTGTGTTTTGTATTAGGTATTGAGCTTAGTGGTATTACAAAGAATTCTTTCCTAAGACCGTACTTAAGGACAAGATTAAGGATGTTTTGAAGATAGAAAGGAAAAGAGAAAGAGATTATAGTTTATTTAAAGGTTGCTTGACATTAAGTCAAATGTCTCAAGAAGAATTTTGAAAGGGCTATTAGGACATGATCACAGTTGTGGCACTGAAGATTGGTGGTTTGAATAAGTGTGTGTTTTGGCTCTTCGAATAACGTGCCTAAAAAGGAAAAAAAGAAGGGGTTTGTATAAAGGGATAAGGCATCCCAAGGAATTTCTAGCTATTGGAGTTGGTACCTCTTATATGAAAACTCTTGAGGTTTAATATGACAAGATTACTATTGTGGAGTTTAAGGTTGATGGACTGCATGATGTACTTTGGTTATTCATGTGTAGTACTCGAAGAGTGAAAATGTTCAAGCCGGAAAGTAAGTGAACTTCATGTGAGCAAACTTTTCTAAAGAATACCTTGTTTAGTTGGTGTGATGTGGAAGGAAAACTTGTTTGAACAGGACTTAGAAAAAAATGTGGCTTTTGAACTAAATAGTTAAACTTAATAAGTACCTCAAGGTACTTAGTTACCCATACCATGGTTAAGATGAAAATAATTTAGTTAAGCTAAAGAGACCACGAGAGAAACTTTTGGAGTCAAAAGGCAATGAAAATTGGTGAAGGAGAATTCTACAACATGAAAATTTAGTTGATAAGGTAAGACTTATGGAGGAGGTAAGTAGAGCTACACCTTGTGTAGTGAGTTTGTGTCACACTTGGAAAGGAAAGAAGAGCACCTTAAGTGTTGGTCTTAAAGAAACGTGTTTAAGGAAGGTGACTACTTTGGAAAGAAAGGAAATTAATGTGTTCAAAACTTCAAAGTACTTGAATATGGTTTGGATTGAAGACATATTATGAGTGGTTACTAGGTATTAGTTCTGGTGTAAAAGAAGAACCTCTCACTACCATTTGAAACTTTGGACCTCACTATGTGGTGGTGGAGGAAATGTATAAAACATCAGTTGTGAAGCTCAGTTTCGACATCAAAGTCTTTTTGTCAAAATAAAAAGGGTATGATGGATAATCTAAAGTGGAGTTGGTAGTAGCAATGGTTGTATTGAAACTATTGACATGGAATGTTGAGGCTTTAATGGTCAGAAGGTACACCATTGAAAGTATTAACGAAAGTTAGGGGATTGTAACTTGGGGTACAAGTTATAACTAGAAACTAGGGATCAATGAATTTGGTTTAAATGTGAAAGTAATCTAACTCTAAATAGAGATCCATCGTACGAGAGTTCAAGTTAAGTAGTTAATCTAGATCTTCTGGCTGGCTACTAGCACAAAAGATGAACTTGAGAATAGAACACTCTCAGTCTTAAAGCTACCGACAAAGTAGTTATAGTAGAGTTTAATAGCAAGTCGCAGATACATGAGCTATTTATGGAAGTTTTACAGATGCCTTAATATTTTGCCTCTGGGCATACTGGTTTAGTATGTTTAAAAGAGAGTTGAAATCCATGTGCTTATGTATCAACTATATTAAGAGTTGATCATGGTAGCGTAGCTAGGTCGTAAGGGAATGTCGAAGCCATTTGGTGTCAAATCTGAATTTCAAATCCTGAACTTGGAACGCCATATATAGTATGTTTCTTCTAGCATGGACGATGAGTTGATCGACTCTATGGAGATGGATATTCTCAAGATAGATTTACGAACCAGGAAGGTTTTTGTTGTAAAAACTAGTGGCAGGGTTTGGATATAGTTATTTTGAGGTTAAAGAGATGTGTTTTATTTTGACTAATGCTCTATAGTGTCCAAGGATTTCAGAAAACTTATTATGAAAGAGATTTTCAGACTCGTTCGTAGCATGATCAAAATAGTAATATGCAATTGTCTTAAGACTAAGGAGTAACATGAGGTTTGGCAAGTAAGTTTTACAACTCTAGGTAGTATAAAGCTTCACATTAGACATCTAATGAATATGAGATTTAGTGGGACAATGTGGTTTCTCACACCTATAGCTACCAAGATGGGCATCTCAGTTAATGCTTCTAAAGTAGAAGTGGATCCCAGTGGACTAAATTTTCCTTGCTACGTATCTTAGGACTATGTTGTATCAAGTATGGCCAATTGTTTCGCCGCACATATGAAGATTTCTCTCTGCCAGCTTGATCAGTTCAAATACATGTTTCAAAAGAGTATGATTTCCTAAGCTACAAAGGTTCTCATAGTGAGTAAGTTAAAGTACTGCTGATTTTCAGCATTTTAAGTTTCCTAGTTTTATATGAAAGAGGTTATCACACTTTGGGGGATACCAGTTTTAGTTATGTCCGTTAGAGACCCTCATTTAACATCCAATTTTTGGAAGTGTCTCAGAAATTGATAGGTTTTAAATTGAAGTTCAGTTCAGCTTTCCACCCATAGAATGATGGTCAAGCCGAGCGTTGAACCAAACTATAAAGGACATGTTGCACGCTTGCACATTAAATTTTTCAGGAAGTTGGGACTCCCAATTGCATCTCATTGAGTTTTCTTATAATAATAATTACCAAGCCATTAGTGGCACGGCGCCATTTGAAGCCTTGTATGGGAATAGTTGCACATTTCCAGTTTACTAGGATGAAGTTGGAGAATGAAATCTATTAGGACCTGAGTGTGCAAACTACGATAAGGCTACCCAAAAGTTTAGAGTCTGCATGCAAACATCACAGAGCAGATAGAAAAGTTAGATTAATGTGAGACGATGAGATCTGAAGTTTGTGGTAAGGGATAAAATGTTCTTGAAAGTGAAAGGTGTTCTGAGGTTTGGAAGGAAGGGGAAGTTAAGTCTATGTTTCATTGGGCCATTTGGGATTCTAGAGCGGATTGGTCCTGTGCCTTATCGGTTGGCGTTGCCACCATCACAATGTTTTTCATGTCTCGATGTTGAAAAAGTACGTTACAGATCCATCTCATATAGTAGACTATGAGCCTTTGCAATTAGAGGAGAACCTGAGTTATGAGAAGTCTAATCAAATTTTTGGCAAGGGAAGTGAAGCCTTGGCGCAACAAGGACGTAACGCTAGTAATGGTTTTATGGTAAAATTGTGAATTCAAGGAAACGATGAGGGAACGAGAGGATGAGATGACGTCAAAATACCCTGAGCTTTTCCAGGATTAGAACTTTCGAGGACGAAAGTTTCTGAAGGAAGGAAGAACGTGACATCCCAAATTTTCAAGTAATTTGTTTTTTAAAAAATTAGTTATCTTGAATTATTTGGTTAGTTGTTTGAATTTTGAAGTTTTAATTGGATTATGTTGAGAAAATAATTCAATTTAAAGTAATCGTGATAAAATATTTGGATTTGATTCAATTAGTGGAAAATTGAATTTATTTGGGGAGATTTAAAAGTTGAATTTAACGTGAAGATTTGAAATTGGGTGAGCTTTAAGAACTTGATTACTTTAAGAAAATATAAGGATAAGTTGGAATTGAATTTATGTTGGGAAATTGATTTATTAGGAGATATTTTGGTTAAATAAATTATTAAGTGGTGATTAGAAAAATATTTGATTTGATGGGATGAGGAATATTAAATTAAATAAGTTGCATATGTTTTGGGAAAAAGAAAAGGAAGATTATATATATATATACACACATATATTTAGGGTCTTGGAAAAGGAAAAAAAAAGAGAATTTAAGGAAGAATATATATATATTTAAGCCAATCTTGGATTCCATTCGGTTTTGATCTACAAGCCACCGCCCAACTGCTCTCTCCATTCAGCTTCGCCGACATCATCCCTTTTCATGGGATATGCTGGAATTTCAAATTTTGGTTAGACCATGACGGTTTTGGTAAGTATCGTTGATTTTCTTGTAATTTCGTGAATACCCATTGGTGTTTGTTTTAATTATTGTTACTTATTGGGTTTGGGCTTGGAAGGATTTTGAAATCGGAAGCAAGCTACCCAAGCAGGTTAAAAGGTCCATTTTGGTTGGACCCATTGTTTGAAGTATGGAAGATGACTACGACCATTGCACTTTGGATCCGTTTTCGAAAGAGCTTTAGAGAAGGTTGAGATTGGAGGAGCTAGTAGTTGGGAATCTGGAATTGGGTGTTTTGGTTGGCTTTGGCTTTAGTCATTTTTAGGCGTATCCTCAGGTAAGGGACTTACTACTGAGTCTATGCTGATGCTCATGGTTACTTATTGACTAAACTATGGTTATTGTATGGACTGGATTATTGCATTGGCTGGTTATGATTATTGTGTTCACTGGTATGATGGTTAATTAACTTATTACTATGGACTGGAAACTCTGGTTAATTATAATAGTGATGGTTGATTATGTTCATGATGACTGCTATGTCATGGTGATTGTTATCCTATTTATCATGCCCTGTACCCCTACTGATGTGTACCTTTGGGTACACTAATTATGGTTATGATTATGATTATGATTATGATTACGACAGGTGTCCCTCGGGATCACCACCTATGTTTATGTTTATGACTGTGACCTTCTGGATCCCTACGTGCCTTTGGGTTCTCTACTTATGCCTATGCCTATGCCTATGCTTATGTTGGGTACACAGGTGCACACGATAAAAGGATAACAACCTCACCTAGTAGGCCCAGTAGTGGGTCACTTACTGAGTATTTTGTACTTATTCTTTTCATGTTATGTTTTTTAGGTAAAGGAAATGACACTTCGGCGAATGATGAAATAAAACCTTGATCTTGCCATTGGGACTAGTCAGATGCTTGCGCACAAGAGATTTCATGTTTTCATCTTTAAGAATTTTGGTCATGTCATTTGGATTCATAACTTTTTTTTTCTTTTAAAATTCTAACCCTCATATGATTCATGCGAGTTTCCTATTTTATTAAAATTGTACATGAGGTACTCCGATAAAAAATTTTCAGTTATTTGAATTTTGCAAAAGATATTTATTTTAATCAAAAAGTTATTTTGATTTTTTTGTAAAATTATGAAAAGGAGTCGTTTTAAATACATGCATGCATATAGTGACGACCTAGTTCAAGTCCTAGGAAGTCGGGTCATTATAGAAAGCATGAAATAGCTCCTTAATCTCTTGAGCTCGCTGGGATGGTAGCGTGAATTCTGCTGTGAAGTGGTCAGGTGGAGGGAAGACTCTTCTCTTTCGAGCTATTTGTCTCCGGTTGTCGTCTGGAGAGAGCTCTGCTGTCACTTAGGAATTCTTTCGAGAGATTCAACAACCTTTTCATCTTCAGGTCTGCCCTTTTATAGATGTTGCATTGCAATTGCTGGCAAATCTGCATGTTTGGAGGTTGAATTTCTGGCTTGCGTCCATCTCGCCTAATCGCGTGATTTCCTGTTTAATTTCGATCCACCACTCTCACCACATATCAAGCATATCAATCTCCTGACAATCTCTCAAGATTCTTATTTGATTCTCTGCTGCCTTGCGTTTCTGGTTGATATGCGTCCATGGATAACTTGGTTGATATGCGTTCAAGTATGCCAACGCATCCATGGGTTGCTAACGCATCGTCCTGCGTTGAAGGGTTGCCAACGTATCCACGGGTTACTTGCGTTCTTGTGTTAAAGCGTGTGTTTTAGGCCCAAAAAGCTTTAAAATCATTATCTCCATCAATTTACAAGAGTAGAATGCATTGGAAGATTTATCAATAGAATTTAATACTAACTACCGCATGATTCTCTATTTAAGCTCTATTTTTCTAAGCGAGAGATAATAATAACTTGTATTTCTACAAGTTATCACGTATCTATATTGTTATAATCATTCAAGGCCAAATCTTGCTATCTCCCATATGTGTGTGTGCAAGCCTACTTAAATTTAAAATACTAGAACTCAAATTAGGACTTAAGAGAGTTTTTTTAGTTTTCCTCCTACTTTAGCTCACGTACCAATCTTCAAGCTTTCATACATTTCAAGTGAGTAATATGTCCACTGAGGTGCCTTTCAATCATATTTTTTTTTCATGGGCTATAAACTTGCATTCTTTTACCTAGAGACACTAGCTTCCACACATTCACTATAGGAACTCATACCTAGTCAATTCCCAGGCTTCCTTACTGATCAAAGCAACTCTTTTTACCCCTATCCATGCATACTCATCACAAGTTTAACATTTAAAAGATAGGCAAATAAAACTCATACATTTTGTGTACTTTTTCTTTTTTCAAAGGCATGTATACTCTTTTCTTTTTCCTTAGTCTAAGATTGCAAACTATCATGCATTTCCATTCTCTAACTGGTCCCTTTCGGAGTGACAACCAAATACACCCAACTTAATTTTTTTTTTCAGTTAAAGATTCTAAATTAAAGTGGCTACGTGCTCAAGAATATAAGAGATTTTAAGAGGGACTTAAATGAATTTAACTCAAGATAGTGCTATTCTATTTCCAGAATAAGTCATCTATCATGCAAATTCGAATCTCATCATGGGCAATCAACATCAAGGCACTTTGAGTGTTAACCGCAAGTATACGGGTCAAGTTATAATATAAGACGGTGAAGTTCGAATATCGTTCCATTGGAGATCCAATTGTGAAGGTTTAAGTTACTTAGCTATTCTAGAGTTGAATCAATTTTATTTGAGGATTGAAATTAATATTGTGAGTTAAGGAAAATATAAACCAAATAAGGAAAGTATTGAGAAACACAAGAGTCAAAGAGAGTTCTAGGGTAATGAATCCTTGTTTATTTCATTATGCAATATTATAGATTTCATGGATTTTATTGTTATTCATATGCCTAAGTCTAGAAACTTAATTTCAAGTTATTTTCTCTAAAAAACAACCCTTTCTCATGCAACTCAATTGATTACTAATCTCTTGAAACCAATACAAATTACATGACATTAAGAATAGTCTTTAGCAACTTTTATTGTCAACCTAACTACTCTCGTGATAGATTAACAACAATTTCTTGTTATAGATCAAGTTAAATATACGATCTCTCAATTATACATCTAACCTAACATGTGAAGATGGCCAATCCACAAGAATTAAACACAATAACAATGAAAAGCATAATCATTCCAACAAAACCATGAAAGTCTACAATATTAACATAAATTCACAAACAATTCATCAAAACCCTAAAACTGAAGAGTTTAGTCACTCAAAGCTTGAAGCAACATGTTTAAACAAAATAAACAAAGAAAGAGTGTAAAGAAAGGGAAACTCGAAAAGAGGCTCTTGATTGAGGTAGCACCGTCACAAGCTCCTTGGCTCTCACGTCAGAATTCGAATGGCACCATGACTATGTTGAACTCTTTTCCTCTTCCTTGCAACTAACTCACTCTTTGAACTCTTCTATGAACTCTCACTTAATCTCTCATTCTTGTGGCTCTTTAGGTCTGTATTTTCATGCTCTTAATGGTCATTAGGGCTACTGAAAACCCCAAATTTATTGAGTATTCCGCCCAAAAAATATTTCCAAAAATAAATTTTTTCATTTATGGTAAATTGGTTCCGCGGCGCTGCCAATTTAGGAAAGAGAGCGTCACAGCGTTGCGACTATGTGTAAGCCCCACACTTAGCTTAGGAAGTTAGCAAGCTATAAAGATTGGTTTTGGAAGATGTCAAGTTAAAGAAGGCAAGTAAAGAATGGCCAAGAGCTTTAAGGCATGAGTTATCATGTGTTGAAGGTGTCCTATGTGTTTGTGAAGGCTGCTATGCGTTGGTGAGGGTGTGCTATGCGTTTGTGAAGGCTGCTATGCATTAGTGAGGGTGTGCCATTCGTTTGTGAAGGCTGCTATGCGTTGGTGAGGGTGTGCCATGCATTTGTGAAGGTTGCTATGCATTGGTGAGCTGAAGTATGCATTAGCCAATTCATTTTTAAAGGCAAGAAAGTGGAGGTTAAGTCGGCGGCCTATTTAAGTGAGTAAGTTGAGTGTTTGATCATTTTAAAAACATTCAAAAGCTCAAATCAGTTGAATTTCACAGTTGAGAGACGAAGAGAGGTAGAAAAAGGTGTTTAGGCAAAGTTGTGGAGAATTCAGATCGTTTTCGTGGTAAAACTAAAGCTAGAATAGTGAGTCTTGCTGTTGTTGCACAATCCAACCGTGGTCTGGTGTTTTGAGAAGAACGAGCTGAATAGATCAAATTTAGGGCAATAATTTTAATGTTAGTAAGTTAACTTAATTCTTAACAACTTTTATGAAGGATGTTTGCGCTGAATTGGAAAAGAATTATGTAAACTTTTAGGTGGAAGTGACTGATACAGAATTGCTGTGCGGTCTGGAGTAGCGCGAGGTAATCTTGAAATATCTGACTAACGAGGAGAAGTTAAGCCTTGAAAATTTAAGGTAAGCTAGAAAACATGTTTCTCTACAAGTTTATAGAAGAAAAGAAGTTCAAAATTTGGCTGAAAATGCGACTTTTAATAGGTAGAAGTGAGAATAAGAGGAAAGGAAGAAACTGAGATAATGGGTGTCGCTGAAACTGCAGTGGCTCTGAGAAGTTGGAGAGTGAGTAGCGAGACGAGTGTCGCTGGTAGCGTAGAGAGCTATGCGTCTCACAAATCTCGTTGGGTATTGCTCGATATCGCTGCTCAGGTAAGTTTCGCTGGTCTTGCTGACCATGGTATCGCTTGTGTCATGTGCCTACAGATTCATTGATCAAGATGATTTAAAAATTTGCCCAATCAACAGAAAATTCCTTAAAAGTTTTCATGCTTAAAGTTATATGTAAAAAAAAAAAAAAAAAAAAAAAAAAAAACTCTTTAGCGTATGAGTATAAACTACATGTTGCGCCTGGCTCGCATGAGCTTAAAAGGTGAACAACCATATGAAAAAAAAAAATGCATAGTTGTATTGAACTATGTAATGACTTGATCCTATTATCATAAAAGGGTACATAGGCAACTTAAAATAACATTTAAGTGCAGTCACATCAAAAAAAATTTTGCTTCCATTGAATTAGAATCTTCGTGGTTATATATAAACAATAACAATAATGAACTAAAACAAAAAGAAAGAAAAAATTTGGCAGAGTCAAAGCCTCAACTTGAAGTTTTTTAGCTCTTTGCATCCAGTCTCCATGTTTTCCCGAACGGTAGAGAAAACCTCAACACCTTCATCAGTTATAGTAGGGGTGCTCTCAAGAGTATTAATTTCTTCTTGCATCTTGGCAACTTCAAATTCCTTTCCATCTATAGCTTCTTTTTTGTCACTAGATAAACTCAAAAGCTTCTAAGATTCAGCGTTGACATTCTGAAGTCTGACTTCTAATTCTTTCTTTTCCAAGGACAATTGTGCAACTCGCTCTCGAATGGCTTTTTCTTCTTCTCGTAGTTGGCTGATCAAAGTTAGGGTTTATTTCATGCGAGATGTTTTCTGCCCCAATTGATGGTTTTTGTCAGTTGAAGATAGTTGCACGAAGTATAAGGACTGTATCGTGTTGAAATTTTCTACCCTCTTAAGATAATTACTCACAAACTCATGATGGAGCCAAATTCTCTGCTGAATCTTCGAAATACCAAAAAATACCTTCGTTACTTCCAATTTGAGGTTTGGGACCTTTTCATATGAAGTACGCAAAATCATATCATGAATACTTCCCCACATGGATACCGCTGCCTGTTGATAGAAATTTGAAACCACCACATTGCCACAATATAAAGAAGCCTCAGGGTTTCCAACATTCAGTTCTTTGCAGATGCATTTAGTCGGTTAAGAAATCTTGAGTGGACCAGAAGAGGGCATAATTTTCTCTACTAAAGGGGCTTTAGAACGACCGACTTCTTCAGGCAGAGGAGCTAAAACTTCGATGCTCTTGATGCCTACTTTCTTTTTGCCATGTCGAATGTTTTCAGAAATAACAAGAGGTCGTGGGGGTTGTTTAGTTGTTTTAGCTGGCGAGAATTTAGAAATACCGACCTTCACTATGGATCAATCCAAATTATAATGTCCAATAAAAGTTTCATCACTATTTTTCCCCGCAAGCTCCTGAAGGTGATGGCTGAATGGAGACTACACACAAAAAAGAAAAAAAAAAACGAAAACAAAAATTATCTGCTAAAGAGAGGAACAAAGAGAACTTAAGGAGAGAACATACGTACCAATGATATAGTAGCACTATGGAGTCCTGAAGCACTTGGAACCCCTTAAAAAAAAAAGTATCACAAGACGCCTTTACCTTCTTTGGAGGTCTCTTCCAATCATGTTCACTGATGTTAATATGACTATCTTCTTCGTAAGAAGCATCATCTTCCTGAGGGGTATAAGCTGCTTCTTCAATAAAACAAAGTTGTTTACCGCCTTAGTTGGCCCCTTTTTTCTTCGGTAACCAAGGTTGCGATGGGGGAGGAATAGTGCTACTTACTAAGTGATTTATATTATCCTCAAAATAACTCCCATGTTTTGACAACCACCAGTTTTTGTATCGTGGGTGTAACATGGTTGTGTGGTTCTAACGTACAAGCTAACAAGAACACTTGAGATGATGGGTTACTTTTGGTGCAGACCCTAAAGTGATATAATATATTGTTTAGAGTGACAGCAGGGGGCATTCCCCCTGTATCATTAGGGATGTCTTGATAAAATCCAAATTGCCGCTCAAATCGATAAGGACTATATGATTCCAGTATCAAAGCATCTCCGCACGGGGATGATATATAACCGGATCGCATACTAGAAAATTGGCAAGACTATTGAAACTTTAGGTTATTATCATCAATTAGGCACTCAAGCCTATTTCGGTTTTGAATATTTACATGCCATCGAATATTTGCACCTCCATGGATCAATTTTCATGCTTCGTATTCTTTGAAATAAATCGAGCCACCTTTGCTAGAAATATTGGCCATCTTTGGACCCCGAACATCTATAGGAACAGGATAATCTGTATTAAAGTAATGCGCCAACCAACCATGGACAATGCATAGGAAAGTGAAAGTCCATGTGTCCAATTGGGTTGGAAGCTTCGATAATCAACGCTAGACCACGATATATATTGGCTAGGACTAGAATGGCAAGGTTATAGGACTTCTCGTCAACCATTGTACTAGCAAACCTTAAAAACTCCTGGGTGAAAGTAAGCTCCCTTTTGTAGGAACACGAAAAGATACAACCAACAAGACAAAAAAGCAGCCAAATATGTCTTGTTCTTCAAATTGTCTTCTATCCCAAGTTCCTTGAATCGCATATTTTCTTTACTCGACCATTCTTGAGACTTGATCTTTGCCCTATTTGGGTTATGAGTAGACTGAAAGCGGGAAGCTTTCTTTGCTTTCGGGCAGGGGGTTTATCATATTTTCGAGCCCACAGAAACCAAAATGAGATCCAAGAGTTAATAGTTACTTAGGAACCACTTTTAGAAGATGACACACAATCTTTCTTCTATAAGCAAATTATGGATTGATATGTTGAAAAAAGATGTTCACAAGTCTTTGGAAGATATTTTCTCTTGTCTTGCGACCCGGTTAATTCGCTATAGTAGGGAATGACCTCCTCGTACAAACTTCCCTTGATCAAAAGATCCCCAAGTGACCATAGGTCTCATAAAGAAATTGATATTTCACCCGCCATAGTGTGGAGAGTGTTCGTTGATGGACACCAAACTTCATAAAAGGCTCGCACCACATCACTATTACTGTCGTATGAATATGAAGAAGCCATTACCGCGTTAAATAACGGACGTCATGAAGAAATTGTTCATTTCGGCTAACTACAAACTCTAGCCATTCCCATTAGCATTTGGTAATAGTGAATTCACCAAGGACTTTTCACGATGGCGTTCCAACGGGTCTTGCCTTCGAGCATGTGTCATCTAAGAGTTAACAGTCGGTCAGAATTAGGGGCTTTATTATGAATCAAAGATAATATCCACACCTTTTCCCCTTGATGAAAGGACACCTCAACGGGTAATTCAGGAAGGGTCATATCATCGTCTAAGTTTGGCAAGACATCTGCAAAAGGACCAGTTAGCGGCATCTCTACAAAGTCCATTCTTTACAGGTTGATGCCTCTTTGTAAGGATCACAAGCTACGTTTTTCCAGACGAGACATGTTCCATATAGTAAACCATTGTTCTGCAAGAAGATGTCACCATAAGGAGATAAGTCTTGATTGCATAATCTAAAAGAAATTGGAGTATGAAAGGCTTGGAAAAAATGGTGAACTTCAGAAAGCTTGGACATATTCTAAACCCAAGCAGATGAAGAACATTAAGGAAACATTTGTCCATGCCAGGTGTTGACATTATAACGTCACCACCCTTAGGTCGTCGCCCAATCCTAGGGTCAACACTAGGGTTGTTCAGTACCCTAGGGTCATCCCTACCTGAAGGGAGACGATGAACCACAGTCGCTAAGATCTTCCTAGGGTTATCTCTAACTCAATAGTTCAAATCCCTGGGGTCATCCCTACCTGTAGGGAGACAGCGTGCCACAATCGCCAAGATCTTCCGGGGATCATCAGGGTCATCCATACCTATGGGGAGACGCTGAATCAATAATTTAAATTTTCATGCACCAAGGCGACAGGGATGTGATGAACCAATAATTTAAATCTTCATAGACAAGTCCATAGTGGAGGCGTTAAATCAACCTTTGGCAAAAAGAATATATGGAAGTTCGTAGGACGAGAAAAGTTGTTAAGGATGTAGGTGGTTAAAAAAATTGATAATAAAACAAAAGTAAAAAAAAAAAAAAAAAAAAAGAAATGAGTTGTAACAAAAAACAATTTAAACAAAGAATACAAGAAAACATAAGTAATGGAGTAAAAAAATGTTTTTTAAAACGAAAAAAAAAACAAATTGCTAAAAATAATAATAAGCAAAAAAAAAATTAAAGCACTAAAAAAAGTTTTTTAAAAAATAATAATGAGAACTAAAAAGAAAAAATAATAAATAGATTTAAACGAAAAAAAAAAAAAAAACCCTAAACTCCCACCATTCTTTTCCTCTACTGCCGTCACCCTCCCCACTTTTTTTTTCTCTTTCTTCTACACATTTTTCTCTTTCTTTCTCATTCTCTAATCTTCCTCTCCCTCTCAAAACTTGCCCATGTCATTCTCCATCTCCCAAATCTCTCTATGTATTGCCCTTCACAACATCGATTGATCACCCATGGACGACACCTACACTCCCGGGCGGCGAGCTCCAACTACTGAGCCTCTGAAGGTCTTAGACCAGCTTCACTGTCGGTCTTCTCAGACGAGCCTCGCGAAGGTGATGATTCACTATCAACCTTTGTCGTGGCTTCACTGCCATCTAAGTGATAGTCAACTGCTGTTAAGAAAAGAGGGAAGAAGCAAAAAAAACAAACCACAACCACAAAAAAAAAAAAAAAAAAAAAAAAAAAGAATTTAAAAAAAAAAAAAAAAAAAAAAAAAAAACACCCCCCCCCCCCCCCAAAAAAAAAAAAAAAAAAAAAAAAGTTTAGGAAACAAAAACAAACAAACAAGACAAAAAATCACATTAATCAGGGGTTTGAATTAAAAAATGGGAAATCATGGTTTTAAAAAGCATGGTTAAGTGGAAATTCATTCAAACCATAGCCTTTGAAGTATAATTTAAAGAATATAGAAAAAAATCAAAACATTGAAAATATATATATATATATATATATTTATGTATGTATAAAAGATGAAATTGCAAGTTGATAAAAAAAAATAATAATAAAAGGAAGAAAACAACCTACCGAGACCTCCCAATGAATGACTTTTAGGGGTTTGAATTCAATTTATAAAGGAGTAATTAAGAGTGGTTAAGATTTAAAATCCAAATCCCAGAAGAAGTTAGATTTTAATTTTGGTTAATGAAGTTGAAATTAGACCCAAAAAATATATAATGTTTTCAAAATCCATCCATACATGAACGTGTATAAATTTCGAAAAGGGGGCATTTGTTGGAGAAGAAATTTTGACCTATTGTGTCCAAAGTTAATTATATCAAAATGGGCCAATTATAGATCATTGTGTCCCTAAACGTAAAGTTTGAAGATAAGCAAATGGCTAATTAGAAAATGCCACATATCTTCAATCCGGCCATTGGACTACAATAGCGAGGTTATCAACTTCAACGGTGATTAAACCTGGTATGCGATCGATAAAATTGGCAAAAGGTTTGAGCTTTAAATCAGAAATTGGATCGAGCTGGATAACTAAAATTACTCAGGTAGAAGAAAATTCGACCCATTTGAAGCCTGCTCTGAAAAATTTAGGCTAAAGAAAATACTGGGTCCAAGCCTAACTTTAGCCAAAACCCAAAAAATAGTTGGACCTAGGCCTAACGGCCCAAAAGAAAATGGGCCTAAGCCAACGAAAATCATCTATAAATAGAGGATTTTCCTCTTCATTTGGGGAGGTTGGAAAATTTAGTAACAAAGTGCTGAAGCTTTAGAAAGCTAAGTTCTAAATAAATGAAGATTGAAACTTTCAAGATCTGAACACCAAAGCTTCCAAGCTCACAAGCTCTGAAAATTGAAGCCCTGAAATTCCAAAGAACTGAAGATCGAGGTTCCCAAGCACCAAAGTTCTAGAGACCTGAAGATCAAAGATATTGAAGTTGAAGACTCAAAGAAAATTTCGAAGACCCAAGTTACTTGTAACTTTTTTTTTTAGAGAAAGAATCAATTGATCAAATACTAAAGATTATACTCACAAATACTGAAATTAATACAAATATGAAATTCAAATTACAGGAACTAAATTTCTTTGAAAATCTTGTCGAACAGCACCATACAACACTATTTATAGGACATGAAAGAGTGTAGGACACAATATGGAATTCAAATTTTGTAACTCATGGTTGGGGGTTATGGAATTTTGTAACCTATGTAGGTTATGGAATTTTGTAACCTATGTAGGTTATGAAAATCTAGTAATTAAATATTACATTTATAATACTCCCCTTAGATTTCTACAGTATATAAAATATATGCCTCGTCAAAACTTTACTAGAAAAAAACCTAATGGAAAAGAATTTTAGTGAAGGAAAAATAGTACATTATTTTATATACTTTAATAATTGCTTCATTAAAAACCTTATTAGGAAAATTCAATGGAAAAAACCATAGTCAAAGGTAAAAATGGTGCAATATTTTTACTTCCCTTCATGAACACATCACTTGAGTTTTTGAGTCATCACATTTAAATGTTGTGCACTAACTTTTCGAATCTTGTGGTGGGTAATGTCTTTGTAAATAAGAGCCCATTTAGATTGACTTTCTAAGTGTTTATAAACACACATACACACACATATATATGTGTGTATATATATATTTGCACTTATGGACACTTATTTCAATACTTAGAAAGTCAATCTAAGCGGGCCATAAGTCTGGCAATTTCTTTTATGAAGAAATTCGTTGAACACTGATATCATCATTTTCTTCAAGTTCATGCGTGTAGAAGAGTTTTGGTGAGATATGTTTTGTCCATTTTCTTTTATATACCCTCATTTGATTTGGGCTCACTACAAAAAAAAAATCACTTTTAGTGACAAAAGTTAAGCGACCGGAGCCATTTTTGTTGCTAAAAGTTAACTGATAGCAATATTTTAAAAACAATTTTTTTTTTTTCTTGAGAAGAACTTTAAATACATGTTGTAGAATATCAGTATTAGCAAGTGAAATTTACCTAAGCGTCGCTACAACAATTTGTGATGTATTAATTAACGCCACTAAATATTAAAAACTTTTAGCAATATATAACCTTGTTGGTGAAAGTGCACAATATTTCACAAAAAAAATAATTAAGTGAAAACTTTTGGCATCACTCTCGATATTCCCTGTTTGCTTTCGTGCTTTTCCTCCACTTTTTCCCCCATTTTGCATCGTCTCTGTGATTATCCTTCTCTCTTTTCACGATTCTCTCTTGCGGCATTCTTCTAGGTGGTTTCTTCTTTCCATCATTCAATTTTGACCATCGTCTTGATGGTTTCTTCTTTTCGGCGTCTGCCGTTGAGTTTCTTCCTCTCCCCATCTATTGGGGCCTATTTCTCTGGTGAGTTTCTTTTGATTGTTTCAGAATGTGTATAAATGTAATTTTATTTTGTTTTGGTTTATGCTTAATTGGCTTTTTCTTCTTCTTCCCTTCCCTTCTCTAGAGATGATTTAGTGTCCATTTGGATTAGACTTAGTAGAAAAAAGTATTTTTTTAAAAAAACTCATTTATATTTAAACTCTTTTGATAAAAACAGTTTAAAATACACTTTAAAATCTATTTGGATTAGACTTAGTAGAAAAAAGTATTTTTTTAAAAAAACTCATTTATATTTAAACTCTTTTGATAAAAACAGTTTAAAATACACTTTAAAATCTATTTTGAGTGGCTGACAAATACTCTAATTTTTTTTTAAATACTTATTTTTTAAATTAAATACTTGAAAATTTATTCCAAACACACCTTTAGCTTCCATTTTGGATTTCTAGTTTGTGGCCTTCTAGGGGTTCAATTCTTGTTTCATAACCTCGCTAGTTTGCAGCTTTTCTAGTTTCTTTGTGGGGCTTGTCTTTTTTACAATTGTTCTTGAGAGGAAAATTTGGAGGTCTTTGTACGGATGACCCTTTCACAAGGGTATTTATGATTGATGACCCGACCCCCCTACCCCCAACAAATATATGAATTTTAACCTTCTGTTTACGTCACATCCTACTACCACTTTTTAATAACAAATCGCATTAGGGATGATCATATCTATAGTAGCGTTCCATGATGGCTATCCCTATCGCGATCTCCAATTTGTTTACCCAAACACAACAAATTGGGAAAAAATTAAGGAAAACACAACAAACTAACTACACACATTCTCACATATCACATTAGGGATGACCATGGATCTATCTCTGTCAGATCTTCTTTGTCTCACCCAAAAACACAACAAACTTTGGGAAAAATGAGGGAGAAATGGAGATTGCGATAAAGATGACCATTGAGTTACTGCTACGATAGATGTGACCATTCCTAACGTGATAGGTTATAAAAGAGCAGTAGTGGAATGTGACATAAGCAGAAGGTTAGAATTCATACATTTGTGGGTGGTGTATATCCATCATAAAAGCACTTTGAAAAGGATGAGTCGTACAAAAAAAATCGAAAAATTGGGTCCTCTCTTAACTTGAAGGTTAGATATGCTGTACTTCAAGTTTAAAAAAGTATACCCACAAACCTATACATATTTTCATAAATAAAAAGATTCAACCTTGATATTAAGAATAATTGAAGTATGGCTTATTTTTAGTTCTAATGGATGAATCAAATGTTAGTATAAATCAAATGCATAAATCTTTTATGAAACAACGTTGTTACTTGTCATATATGAGATGGAATGTTTTGGGATTTAATTGACGCGGCAATTGAATGATATATACACTTTATATTTCTATTGATTTTGGCTTTTGTTTGATAAATGACAGGTAAGTTCATACTTTTCCAAAATGTTTCTGACTTTTTATCTAATTATTAGCATTACAACGACTCAATCTTGTACTGAAGAACTCAAAAAGATACCTCCTTGACATCGATTCAAAATATTAATTACATGGTTTTGATCGCACACTTTATTGATAGAGATTGGAAGTTACAAGATAATTATTAGTTTCTCTAAGATTGAAAACCATAGAGGAGAGGTGATAGTAAAAGAGGTTGAGAAATATTTGAAATAACGGGGTATTGAAAGAGTTTTGACATTAACAGTTGATAATGCTTTGTCAAATGATCTTGTCATTGCTTACTTAAAGAAACGTTTTAAAGGTGTTGAATGGTGATATCTTGCATGCACATATATTGAATTTAATTATATGTGATGACCTAAAATATCTGAATAATGCATTGATTCAAATTTGAAATGTCATGAGGTTTGTTAGATCTTCTCCTGCTAGACTTGCTAAATTTAAGAAGTGCATTGAAGAAGAGAACATATCTAGTAAGACTATGTTGTGGCTTGATGTGCATATTGGGTTTTTGCCTTAAAATCATGGTTTATATTTTCTAAACAAATTATTTAATTAATAAATAAATAGTTATTTATTTTGATGTTTAGAATTTCATAATTCAAATCCAATAAACTAAGATCTGAAGTTATTTAATGTAGCTTTAACAATATGTGGTTGACATATTGGTGAATTAGGTTCAAGTAATAACCTAAGAGGTTTATTGTATATGGATAAGTTAGGTAACACTATAGATACGACCTATCTTGTAATCGTTACAAACAATTTGATCCAAATCGTTCATGTAGATCAAGCGAATAGGGGTATCCTATACAAAGAGTTTGCATATGACCAGCCTGCGAAATATTTAATCTCTCTTTTTAACATTGTTGACTAAAGAAATTAACATTTCATAGGATGATCATATGTAACTCAATCTCACTCTTGAGTGAGTTATGAACTTTTACCTGTGATGACATATCCTTTGATTTGTATGGGTGAGAGTGGATCATGTCGTCGACTCAATAAACCTAACATTTTGGGGATTAGATTGAATGGAGAGCTGGGAACATAGCTATACAAGATGAATTCACTCCTTCCTAACTTTAGGGTAAAGTAGAAGAGTTGTTCCTTTACGTTTTGAATCCAAGTCTTGAACAATGAGCCTCTCCCTCTCTATGGCCCGAGAGGGATTTTGTTTATGAATTTTGTTATTTTTAACTTTTTTATATTTTTATGGTAGGACCATAAACAAAATCCGTCTTAGACAAAAAAGAGTGAGGGACCCTATTGTTCATTAGAGGATTAGTGGGACTTAAGGAGTAAGAGGTAATTACAGGGAATTTGACCTACTATAATTATGAATTAGTCGTGAAGGATCGACTTACTTGTAATGGTTTTATCCATGGACACAAAACATCCTACAATGTGAAGAGTGCAACTATGGTCTTTAGTGGAGTGACCCATAGATAATGAATGTTGATTAATTTAATTAAAAAGTTTAGTTAATTAATCTCGGATCATTGAAACTTCTAATCTGTAGGTCCATTAGGTTTTCCTGTTAGCTCATTAAGGGTAAAACAATGATTAAATAGTTTTAGAAGAATTTGAATTGTTCAAATTATATTTGGGAATATGCATTAATTGTATATGATACAATTAATATAATGTATAAAGATCCTTTATAATATAAAGTTTATTTTGAATGAGTTTCAAAATTAAACTATATAATATGAGAGTATTAATGTGTAAATAAGATTCAAACATTAAATTAATATGAATGAGATTCATATTAAAATTATAGATTAAAAATTAATGTGAATGAGAATCATATTAAAACGATAGGTTATGAGATTGGTAATAAGTACTTAAACATGATACAAATACAGGTTTATTTAGATATGTGATATTTAAATTTAATTAATTATTTATTTAATTACATAATTAAATAATTTTATTAAATTAAAACAAGATTTAATTTATTTGGTTTTCTAAATTAAAATCATGTTGACTCCCCTGCAAGAAGATGCAAGGGAGTGGTGGAGGGATGTGAACGGGGAGTTACAGTAACTCTCTTCTCTCACATTAAAATGCAATTAGTTTTGCATTTTGTAGGTTGTGCTATTTAACATGAAAAAGAAAAAGATTTTCACTCTCCCTCAAGCTCTCTCTCTCTCACTCTCACAATTTTACAGAACACTACTCTTTTGTAAAATCAATTTCTCCTATCTCTTCCAAAGAGAAAAAAATATCCACACAACCTACTCATTGTCGGAGAATAGCGGAGAAGGCTTTTTGGTGGTGTCTTGTACCTTGTACGTGGAAGTTGTACGTTGAGAAGAGAAGTTTTATTGCTGGAAGTTGAAGAACAAAGTGTTCAAAAGGTAAAAATTTCTTTATTCTTTCTCTATAATTTATAAAGCATGCTTATATTGATGTTTTTCCTCTATGTTTTTTACTATAATTCTTAATCGAAATTCACAGTCAAAGGTGATCAATCGCTTCCGTTGGAGATTCAATCCCTTCAATAAGTATAAGAGCTAAATCGTGCCAATTTTCGATTTGGAATCGAAAAATAGAAAGTTTGGTGGTTGTATTCCGCATAATGTATGTGGGTTTGCAAAATAGGCAATTTCGAGTTTTGGCATCTAGATTACAGTTTATTCATTGATATGATCAATGTCAGGGCTCGTTATTTTGGGCATTTTAATTCCGTAATCAAGTTTATAAGTCCTTGCCAGTTGTTAGCAAGAGTTGCTGGGAAGATTGGTTGGATTTAGATTAAAAAAAAAAATGGGGAAGAAATAGTAAAAAATAGTAGCTGACATGCGAGTGGGGGAATCATATAGTATAGGGATAAGGTTTGGTACCTTATCCTGGTAACACTCTGGATACAACCCACTTTGTATTTGATACAAACGCAGTGACCTAACGTGTTCATGTAAGTGACTTGCGAGTAGGAGAATCATATGTAATGAGTTTGCATATGACCAGACCTTGAAATAGTAACCATTAGATGTAACTCCGTTGACTAGTTTGGTTTCCAATTTCAATACGATGACCTATGCAACTTAATCTTAATCTTGAATATATTATGAACTCTTGTTCACGAGGGATTGTCCTTTGATTTGTATGGATGAGAGTGGCCGGTTTTCCGACTCAAAGTGCCTACCATTTTTGGGATAAGACCGAGTGGGGAGTTGGAAATATAATTATACAAGATGGATTTTACTCCTTCCCGACTTTAGGGTAAGTAGATGAGTGTTCTCTTAGGTGGTGTCTCCAAGACTTGAACAAAGGGCCCTATCTTTTCATTGGCCTGAGAGAGGTTTCTATTTAATGGTTGGACCATAAACAAATTGTTCATTAGAGGAGCACTGGTACTTAAGAATTTAGAATTAACCCAGGGGTAAAATGATAATTTAATATGAAATAATTCAGATATTAATTTAATATAAATTAGATCCATATTAAAACTATAAGTTATAATTAATGCATATAAGATGCACAGTAAAAACTATATGTTATAGGAAAAATATAGTTGAATTTGATTCAAATAAAAGTTAAATTAAATGTTAGACATTTAATTTGACAATTGATTAATTGGAGAATTAATTGATTATTTGATTTTATTCAATTTGATTAAATTGATTTAATTAAATTAATTGAATTAAAACTATAGGTTATGTGAAAGATATTCATTTAAATATGATTTAAATGAATTTATTAATTAAATTAGATTTAATCAAATAAATTAGTTTGTTTTTACTTCATTAAATAAAAATTCTTTTATTTATTTATTTAAATAAATAAAAATAGATAACTCCCACGTAGGGGAGTTATCTGAGACGTGGAGTAATCCCACGTCTGCCATTTCTCTCAATAAGTCCTATTTGAAGAGGTTCATATACGGAACGTCTCGAAATAATACTAGGAGTGGGGGAATCAATTAACTGAGAGTCAGAAGATGAAATTTCACCTCGACCATCAATAGGTTTAGCCAGGGCATTTATAACACAACCTAAATAAGCCTCGCTTACTAGTATCTGAGCTCTCTTATACCATCGATAAACCCTCTTGATTCTCAGAGGTTTTGAGAAGTCCATCAAACTGTTAAAAAAGTTCTGTCAATTTTTCCCCACAAATTTTCTCTCAAACTTTTATAATTTTTCAAGGCTGGTTCCCACAAACCACAATCTTTAATATCTCAATTCGTGGTGGTATATTTTTCCAAACCCAAAGGGTTTTCTCAGAGATTCGTCAGAAAAGTTATAAGTTTTTCTTTTTTGATGTTTTTGCTTAACCTTCACCTAAATTTATATAGTAATTATTTTTGTATATTTGCTAGTGTATAGTATTTCTAAATTCTAGATTTAATATCAAAATTGGTTTTGTGTTCTTCCGCTGCGTTAAGATTTTTATCCCTTCAGAGTTATGCTTAATTGCTAAACTTGTTTTGGGGTTATGCAGGAACAACTACATTATATATTTTGAACAATGTTCCATCCAAAAGTGTTTCTAAAACTCCTTTGGAATTACGTATAGGTCATAAAGGTAGTTTACAACACTTTAGAATTTGGGGTTGTCCAGCTTATGTGCTTGAGACAAATCCCAAGAAATTGGAACCTTGTTCAAAAGTATACCTATTTGTAGGGTACCCCAAAGAAATGAGAGGTGGCCAATTCTATGATCCAAAACAGAATAAAGTATTTGTATCTACAAATGCTACATTTTTTTGAAGAAGACCACATGAAAGAGCATAATGTCATATGGTTGTTGTTTTCAGCAACCAATCGTGCGACACTTGGTGTCTAGTGGCGCCAAGTAAGCCTTGGAAGTGTTGTCGGGCAATAAGAAAGCTTAAGAGAGCAAGAAAGAAAAGAGAAAGTGAGCCTAAATGAATGAGAGCTTTGTTGAGTACTGTTGCCGAAGTGCCTTACAAATGACGCCCCCTTGTCTATTTATAGAGACCTTAACCGACATTCCCAATGATCGACTTACAATGTCGGTCATGGATCTTTCTAGACATTTCTTAGATACATCAAGTCCGTTACGTATGTACATGCTCGGAACTATCTATACAAGGGTCGTCCTAGAGGTTTCTAAATACATTGAGGCCTTTCCGGCTCTCCCTTGTATGTGTCCAACCGTCGGGCCTTCCAGACTAATCGGGACTCATCTAGCGTCATCGGGCCTCTTCTCGAGTAGTTTGGCACCTTCGAGGCTTGTCTAGAGGCTTCTAGAGTTGTTTGGCTCCTTCAAGTGGCTTCTAGCATCTTTTAGGCAGGTTGAGCACCTGGGCGTGGGTGCTGGCTTGGCCCAGCGGCCTACCCGACCTTCTAGATATTTCTAGAGGCTTCGTAGGCTCTCTAGTTGTGTCTAGAGTCTTCTAGAAGGTTCTAGGACTTTCTAGAGGTTGTATCGTATGCAAGGCCTGTCGACGTGTGCAAGGGTCATGTGGTGCGCACTTGAGTTTGCCAAAGAGGGTATGCTTAAGTCTGCCAATGGGCGGCGCCTATGCCTATCGAGGGGTGTGATGCCTGCTGAGGGACGCACACCTAGGACTTGTGCGAGGTGTGCACAGGCTTGCCAATAGGCGTGCATATCACTCGTACACGTAACGCCATCATGCTGTGCACACGAGGCCATGGGTGCCTGCAAGGCTTGGCGCGTGCATGGGCTCCCGTGGAGGACTTATGCCACCATCGTCAAGGTCCTCTCTTAGCATTGCTAAGGGAATTTGCGTCTATTGGTCTTGAAATTTGGAGGGCGTTTTTGACATGTGACACCTTCCCCCTAAGCTCACGACGCCATCGTCACGTTGTTGCTCCCTGTATTCTTCCAGAATCTTTGGGAACTACCATAGTATGTCTTCTTTCTTCTAGCTGGCCTCAGACTTGAGGAGACCTTGCCATTTTATCAGATATTCAGTATAGTTTGGGACTCCTCTTCGAACAAACCCTCCGGTGGGCCAGGATCGCCTCTACCTTCTTGTCATATTCGGTTACTACTCTGGTAGGGGCTCTCCTGGATATCCCACTTAGGTCTTCTTCATCTTGGTGGAAGGGTTCAAACATGCTCACGTGGAAAACATTATGGATCTTCAATTTAGGTGGTAGTTGCACCTCTATGCTGCCTTTCTTACCCTTTCTAGGATGGGGAATGGGCCTTCGTACTTCTTGATCGAGCCTTTATGTACTTTACGGAGAGATTTGAATGGGTTAGGTAGTAGCTTTATCAACACCATCTCTCCCTCATTATATTCCTTTGAGTGTCTCTTAGTGTCAGTCGATTTCTTTATGCTGCCTTTATTCACTATGTCTTGCTCCTCCTTCCACTCTTTCCCCATTTTGTAGACCGAAGGATTCGAGCCTGTGTATGGAGCAACTAGCACACTAGGTGTGTTAGGTTCCCGCCAATGAACAATCTCGAAAGGGCTTTTCCCCATTGATTCGCTTCTTTGGCAGTTATAGGAGAACTAATCGATGTCCAGAAGGTCAGGCCAATTCTTTTGATGAACACTCACATAGTGCCTGAGGTATTGCTCAAGTAGGCATTGACTATTTCTATTTGGCCATCACTTTGGTGGTGGAAATTGGTTGAGAAGTTTAGATCCGTCCCTATCAACTTAGATAACTCTCGTCAAAATTTCCTGTAAAGCAGGGGCCTCGATCACTGATAATGCTTTTTCGGTGTCCCCATAACTTTACCACATTCTTGAAGAATAGTCGAGCCACCTTGTTAACTTTCACGTCTGCCAGACAAGGGATAAAGGTGGCATATTTGCTGAATCAGTCGACCACCACCATGATACTACCAAAGCCCTTGGACCTGGGTAGTGCCACAATGAAGTCCATGGTGACACTGTCCCAAGGCTCTTATGCTATCGGTAGTGGCTCTAGAAGGCCGGTTGGGTGCTGCTATTCAACTTTATCTTGTTGGTAGACACGACAACTCTACACGTAGGCCTCAACATCTTCTTGCATCATTGGCCAATAGTACTTGTTTTGGACAAGTGCGAGAGTTCGATTTATTCCCGGATGACCAACCCATAGTGAGCCATGGCATTCTTTTAAGATGTCTCTCTGCAAGCTTCCCCACCTTGGCACAAAGAGTCCGTTGCCGAGGGTGAGGAGAGTGCCATCCTTCTCCCAAAACGTCCAAGTTTTCCCCTCTTTTGCTAGCTTCAACAGGTTCTCGGCTAGCTTGTCCTGGCGCATGCGCTCTTTGATTCTCTCGATGAAGTTGCTTTGGGGCATGCTGGCGACATTGGGCACTAATTCAGCCTTGCGGCTAAAGGCGTCTGCCACAACATTAGCTCTTCCCGGCTTGTACTCAAGTCTGAAGTCGAATTCTACCAGGAAGTCCTGCCACCATGCTTGCTTAGGGACAACTTCTTCTTTGTTTGGAAGTAGCTAGTGGCAACATTATCGGGCATTACCATAAATCTACTTCCTAGCAAGTAGTGTTGCCATGTTCGTAGGTAGTGGACTATGGTGGTCATTTCTTTTTCTTCCACTGAATATTCCTTTCCGTGTCATTAAGCTTTCGACTCTCATAGGCGATATGGTGCCCATCTTGCGTGAGTACTCCTCCGATGACAAAGTCAGAGGCGTCTGTGTGTAACTCAAAGGGTCTTGAGTGATCGAGCAACATCATTACCGAATCTTTTTGGACTGCTTCCTTCAATCTCTCAAAGGCCTTTTGACAGTCGGCTGACCACTCCCACGATTGGTTCTTCTTTAGTATGTTTTTGAGAGGGGCAGCGATAGCCGAATATCCCTTGATGAACCATCTGTAGTAGTTCACGAAGCCAAGGGGATCTCAATTAGGTAATTTTAGTTGGTGGACTCCAATGCTGGATGACTTCTATTTTAGTTGGATCCATCATAAGCTTACCATCCTTGATCCAGTGGCCAAGGAATTTCACTTCTAGTTTGGAAAACGAATATTTCTCCAGCTTAATGTACAACTCATTGTCCCTTAGTGCTTAGAAGACCTTTCGGAGGTGTTCAACATGCTCTTCAAGAGTTTGACTATACACCACAATGTCATCCAAGTACCGGGGTACTGTATGGGGCCTTTGAAGGTTGGATGTAGCCTGCATTGAGTAGATCCTTAAGCTAGCATAGTTCCTCCAACTTTGGGCACCCCATACGGTAAGGAGCCATGGTAGGGGCTTGGCACCAGGCTCCAACTCTATCTCGTGGTCCACCTCCCACCTTGGTGGTAGCTTTTTCGAGAGCTTGGTGGGCATGATGTCCTTGTATTCGACAAGGACTTCTTTGATGCACTTTGGCAAGGGCTGCTTGGCATGGCTTCTCTCGTTATCATCTTGGAGTACTATGACAGAGGTGAGGTAGCTCGCTCTCTTCCTAAGTCCCCTTTTAAATTGGAGGACCAAGAGCTTAGGGTTTTTCAGCTTTTTCCCATTTCTCAAAGGAATGACCCTTATCTTGTGATCATCAAGGATCACAAGCGAGCGAGACGAGGGGACTAGGAAGGCCTGGGCCTTCTTGAAAAAGGTGATGCCAAGAACTACTTTGAAGTCATCCATAGTCACGATAGTAAAGTCTAGCATACCTTGCCAATGTCCAATTTTTGTAGGGATGTTTATCACTATGCGCATTGTCGGCTTAGCCTTGGAATTGACTGCCTTGATGCTGCCTTGTCCCCCTGTGATGTCAAGGCCAAGATGCAGTGCCTCCTTTTCATCCATGAAATTGTGGGTGGCTCCCGTATCCAACATGGTTGTGGCGAGTTTGTCGTCCAGTGCCATGTCCACGTATATCAGCCCTTTGTTCTCCGTCTTCTTTAAGGAGAATATGTCTGAGAGGGCATTAATTTGTTGAGATGAGCCCACTTTATCTTCGAGCTCGCTGGCCCCATCATTAGCTTCCCGAAATTAACGACGAGTGCGTTCATTGCTTTTCGATTATGACATTCTCTGGTCCAATGAGGCTCATCGCATATGTAGCAAGGCTTAGGGGGTTTAGAGGACTCACCTTTGTTGGGACCCTTGCCATGTTTATTATTGAAGGACTTGCCTTTGTTCCCATCCTTGCAGCCTTGCTCTTTCCTTTGTCCCAACTTGTCTACCCCACTTTTGTTCAGACCAAGCTTCTTCCTCTTTTGGGTCGAGTAGTTGACGAGGGCCTCTGTTGCGGCTATATAGCATCATCCAATGTCTGCACGATTTGCCGATCCAACTCCACTCAGCCCCAATCTTTTAGTCCGTCCTTGAAGTAGAAGAGTGCATCCTTGTCAGGTAAGCTCTCCACTTCGAGCATTAGGGTCATGAACTCCTCGACATAGCTAAGGATGCCACTGGATTGTCGCAACCGCCTTAGTTTGCCTCTAGTTTCCGTTTCCGCATTGTGAAGCACAAAGTGCTTGTGAAGCTTAGTCTTAAACTGTTCCCAATTGCGGATATTGCACTGATCCCTCTCTCACTTAGCATGCTTTCACCTCCACCATAGTTGAGTGGATTCGCGTAGATAAGTTGGGGCATTATTTATGCAGGCGTTATCATCGCTCACTCTTAGGTCATTGAAATAGCATTCCAGCCCAAACAGGAAGTTGCCCACTATCGTGGCGTTGCGCGCACCATTGAAGGTGTCGGGCTTAGGAACTTTGAGGCTAGGAGGCCCTGCGCAGTAGAGGTGTAACTAGTAGACACCGGGCTACTAGCTTTATGGTGAGCTAGACATTGCCCTTTTATGTTGCTCACCTCTTTGTGCAGCTCTTATAATTCACCTTCCACAAAATTTTGAAGGTCAGCGACTTTGGTGGATAGGGTACTTACCTCACTTCGAAATGACTGACCGAGGTCTTTTATGAGTTGCTTGACAATGACTGTCACCACGGGGTTCTCTTTGTAACTTTACCTTAATCCTAAGTGAGTTATGAACTCCTATCAATGAGGACAATCCTTTGAACTGTATGAGGACAATAAGTGTTATGCGTGCTAACATGCTACATATATGCGATATAAATTTGTCAAGTTTTCCTATTCTTCACCCAAGTATAAGCGAGAGTCCGAGGTCGAATACAGGGACTATGCAAATTCTAGAATTCGTTGGATTATCTAAGTTATATGCGTTACAAGAAAGTGGGGAGAAGTGATGCGTTTATGAAAATACAAAGCAATAATGCGTTATGAAAATAAAAAGCAATAAAACTAAGCAAAAGTGGTAGAGTGGATAGGTATTCGACACAGTAAGATTCAGCTAATGGGATTATGTGAATGGTAAAAGCAGGGTTGGGGTTGGTTATCATCTAAATTCAGAAACGCATAGTGAAATCTATTTCATACCAGCAACTCTAAACTGCACCTCTCGGTGGTCAGCCACTATACGTTATATCTCTATAACGCATAGGAGAGTGTTAAGTACCAAGGTTATTTCTATATCTAGATAAAACTTCTTAGCCTTGTCGACTGAGTTCCACAGTCACTTACTCTCTCGATTAGTCTGATTATTACTACTTATACCGATTAGCTAGATGGACATAAGCATTAGATTAAAGTACAATTAACAAGATGGAACAGTCAAAACTATGGTTCTTGTTTAGATGATAACGCAACCCGCAACCCTCAAGAGAGTTAGTTACTCATGGATGGTAAACAGCAAATGGAAAGTAATAAGAAATGGATAGCCATGGAAGATGTATAGATTGATGAACGGAATAAATGTTTTAGAAAATACAATCGCTTGTCAATAAACTAAAACACAAGTAAGAAAAAGATAGAAAGCATGAAATGGCTCCTCAATCTCTTGAGCTTGCTGGGATGGTTGCATGAATTCTTCTGTGAAATGGTCAGGCGAAGGGAAGACTCTTCTCTCTTGAGCTATTTGTCTCATGTTGTCGTCTGGAGAGAACTCTGCTATCGCTTAGGAATTCTTCCCAGAGATCCAACAACATTTTCAGCCTTTAGGTCTGCCCTTTTATAAATGCTGCGTTGCAATAGCTGGCATATCTGCACGATTGGAGGCTAAATTGCTTCCTTGTGTCTTTCTCGCCTAATCGTGTGATTTCCGGTTCAATTCAGATCCACCACTTTAGCCGCAGATCAAGCACATCAATCTCTCGACAATCTCTCAAGATTCTCGTTTGATTTTCTGTTGCCTTGCGTTTTAGATTGATAACGCATCCATAGGTTGCTTTCGTTTCTGCGCTAAAGCATGTGTTTTAGGTTGAATTGGTCGCTTACACACACACAAAGTAGGTTTGCGTTTCCAATGAATAGTATGAAGAGGCATGGAAACTTATCTAACTTAGAGTATACGAAGAGGGTAAGCATGATTATCATCATAGTGACTAACTTATCAACGAAGATAAAAGCTGGGATTAATGAATTGTACTCAGATAGAAACTGAAAGCAAGGAGAAAGGCATAGAGTGAAATAGACAGTCAATTTGGTGCAGAAGTATTCATTCTATTAATTTTGTCCCACAAACACATACCGTTGGAGATAGAAGATAATTGCAATGAAAGCTATAAAAGCATAACAAGTTTTTGGCACCATTGCCGGGGATCAAACTCAGGTCACCCACGTGACAGGCGGGAATACTCACAAAAACTTGTTGTGCGTGCTAAACTCTTAAAGTCCCCGACAACGGCGCCAAAAATTTGTTGTGCGTTTAACGTGCTTAATATTATGCGATACTAATCTGTCAAATTTTCCTATTCTTCACCCAAGTATATGCAAAGAATGAGGTTTTCTCGGTGAGTCTAAGGTTGAACATAGGGACTATCCAGATTCTAGAATTCGTTGGGTTATTTAAGTCATGCGTTAGAGAAAGGTGATGAGAAGTGATGTGTTTAACTAACTACAAAGCAGGGCTGGGATATTGCAATACAACCTTTATAAAAAGGCAGTCAATTTGGATGGAGAGGTATGCAACATAACAAGATTCAACTAATTGAATTATATGAATGGTAAAAACAGGGCTGGGGTTAGTCATCATCTAAATTCAGAGACGCATATTGAGATCTTACTTCATACCAACGACTCTTCTCAGTTGTCAGCCGCTGTGCCTATATGTCTATAACGTATAGGAGAGTGTTGAGTGCCAAGGTTATTTCTATGTCTGGATAACACTTCTTGAGTTCCACAATCACTTACTCTCTCGAGCAGTCTGATTATTACTACTTATATCAATTACTAGATGAACATAAGCATTAGATTAAAGTACAATTGACAAGATGGAATAGTCAAAACTATGGTTCTTATTTAGATGATAACACTACCAACAACCCTCAAGAGAGTTAGTTACTCATGGATGATAAACAACAAATGGAAAGTGATAGGAAATGAATAGCCATGGAAGATGTGTAGGTTGTTGAACGAAATAAATGTTTTAAAAAATACAATCTCTTGCTAATAAACTAAAACACAAGTTAGAAAGAGGTAGAAAGCATGAAATGGCTTCTCAATGTCTTGAGCTCGTTAGGATGGTAGCATAAAGTCGACTGTGAAGTGGTCAGGCAGAGGGAAAACTCTTCTCTCTCGAGCTATTTGTCTCCGGTTGTCGTCTGGAGAGAACTCTGCTGTCACTTAGGAATTCTTCCAAGAGATTCAACAACATTTTCAGCCATTAGGTCTGCCTTTTTATAGAGGCTGTATTGCAATCGTTGGCAAATCTACGTGATTGGATGCTGAATTGCTACCCTGCGTCTATCTCGCCTAATCGCGTGATTTTCGGTTTAATTTAGATCTACCACTTTAGCCATAGATCAAGCACATCAATCTCCCGACAATCTCTCAAGATTCTTGTCTAATTTTACGCTGTCTTGCATTTCAGACTGATTTCTCGATGCTTTGTATTTCAGATTGATAACGCATCCATAGGTTGCTTGCGCTCCTACATTAAAGCATGCGTTTTAGGTTAAAAAAGCTTCAAAACCATTATCTTCATCAAGTCACAAGAGTAAAACGCATAGGGAGATTTATCAACGAAATTTCACCCAAACTACCGCATGATTCTCTATTTAAACTCTATTTTTCTAAAAGAAGGACAATAATAACTTGTATTTCTACAAGTTATCACACCCCCAAATTTAGAAAAATATTTATCCTCAAGCATAGTTTCTATCTAAGAAACTAGTCTCAGAATGCTATACTTAATCAACTACCCGTTAGTTACATTACTTTTCTACCTCTACATTCTTTTCTTCGAAACAGGTCTAATTTGTGTGCAGCAAGCCTTCTTTTCAATCGTCTTTACTCATTGTTCACAGAATTTTTGTTTCTTCTTTTAACTATGAGTTTGAAAGATGAAGATATAAAGTTCCTTTTTGTTTCATTTGTTTTATTGTTTATATAATAGGTGACTATGCATCGAGTAGGGTTACCCACCTTCGTTCTAACATACCAACTATGGGGTGCATGGAGGCAGCCAACTACGAGCAAATGCCCTTCTCGACTAAACTCTTATCTAAGTTTGGTTTCCTCACTAGACATTGGAGTTTGTTATGTTTTTATTTTCTTTTTTTTATTCGTCATTGATTTCAATTACCCATCTTCGTTTTGACATACCAACTATGGGGTGCATGGAGGCAACTAAGAGTAGGTGTCGTTTTCAGTTAAACTCTTAACAAGATAAGTGTATTAGTCTTGCCAACGGAGTTTTGCGTTTCTAAATTTTTTTTTTTTTTTACCATGAAATAAATAAGTTCCTCATATTTTATCTTTGACAGTTCAAACCTCTCCCACCCCCAAATTTTGAGAGTAGCAAGGTTCTCATTGCTTAAATTGTAAATAAAGATTATGTTGAAAAATTTCGTAAAAGAGGTTTGAATTGGCCGCTTGCACACAAGCAAAGTAGGTTTGCGTTTCTAATGAATAGTATGAAAAAGCATGGAAAGTTATCTAACTTAGAGTATACAAAAAGTATAAGCATGATTATCATCATAGTGACTAACTTTTCAACGCAAAGACAAAAGCTGGGGATAATTAAATTCACTCAGAATGAAATTAAAAGCAAGGAGAAACGCAGAGAGTGAAATAGACATTCAATGCGACGAAGAATTTTCATTCTATTAATTTTTGTGTCCCACAAACGCATACATCTGGAGATAGAAGATAAATGCAATGAAAGCTAAAGAAGATACAACTCTAACCACAACCCTAAATTTAACTCCATAAACGCAGAGATTGTTTATCGATGAACGCAGGCATGGTAAACAACAAAGTATATGGTGAAATTAAATAATTGGCAATGAAAATCTACATCCCAATTTCATGCTTATTTACTTGCACTACTCCTAAAACTGAATTCAAAGAAAGAAATAAATACTGGAAAGTGCAAATAAAAGCAAGCAAGAGTAAAAGAAAGCGTCCCTGGAAAGATAGGAGTTCAGCACGAAGGGACCTTCCAACGCAAG
This sequence comes from Citrullus colocynthis, assembly GCA_031780015.1. Classification (NCBI taxonomy): domain Eukaryota; kingdom Viridiplantae; phylum Streptophyta; class Magnoliopsida; order Cucurbitales; family Cucurbitaceae; genus Citrullus; species Citrullus colocynthis. The sequence goes on along the minus strand of QLSR01000222.1, from coordinate 870,803 downwards.
TTCAGTTATTACGCTTGCGTGGGTCAATGGAGCCTTTATCACGTTCAGGGTTCAATGCAGAGGAGATAATGATTGGCAGAGTGTTTTCCTCTCCCAAGTATGACGTACTTGAGATGCGTCGGTCGGGTTTCTAGCTCAAGTGTTTGAGGCTCTTCTAATGATGGCTTGATTTTTGTCGCAGATCTGTTACTCCGATCTAATTTCTCAGAATTTCGATTAGAGATTATATTGTATCCTTCCTCTTCACCATCTTCATTTTTATTGAGGATTGCTTCATCTTCCAACGATGCGTTCGTGGGTCTTGTCTTCTTGTGAGTGATATACTCGATCATCTGACAAGATTGAAAATTATCAGGATATTTCAATGCGTTAAACACATTAAATTTTACTTATTGATCACCCACGCGGATTGTTAGTACTCCCTCTTAGACGTCAATCAGGGCACGTCCAGTAGCTAAGAAAGGTATTCCCAAGATAATGGGCACCTCTTTATCGGCTTCATAGTCTAGGATTATGAAGTCCGCTAGGAAGATGAATTTATCCACTTTTACCAGGACATCCTCTATTTTGCCCTCAAGATGCTTAATAAAGTGGTTAGCCAGTTGCAAAGTGACTGTAGTAGGCCTTGCTTCCCCTATACCCAGCTTCTTGAAGATGGAAAGGGCATCAAGTTGATGCTGGCACCTAAGTCGCATAGTGCCTGACTTACGTCCATTCCCCCTATTGAGCATGGCAATGTAAAGCTTCCTGGGTCCCTCATTTTTGCAGGTATATTTTTCTTGAATAATGCACTGCACTCTTGCGTTAATGCCACTATCTCAAACTCCCCGAGCCTCCTCTTCTTGGATAGTATATCCTTAAGAAATTTTACATAGCTCAACATCTGCTCTAGGGCTTCCACTAACAGAATGTTGATGTGAAGTTGTTTGAAAACATCCAGGAACTTTTTAAATTGCCCCTCATCATTTTTCTTCTTTAGGCGTTGAGGAAAAGGTGGACGCCTTAGAGGAGCGGTATCTTTATATACAGACACAGGTTCTGCCTGCGTTGCTTTTTCTCTCCTCTCTCTATTCTCCTGCTTTTGCTTCTTTGCAGTAGATGGCGGTTGGTTGGAGTCATTACTCTGCATTGGTTGATCTAATGGAGAGTTTAGAGGTTGCAAGTTTCCTTGCGTCCCCTGATCTTACACTACTGTGGGATAGTCTTCCCACTTTTCAATGTTACAGCTTGACATTGTTCTTTTACATTCCCTCTTGGAACTTCAATTGTACTTGGCAATGCTCCTTCCAGTCAATTTTTGAGCTTACCTGCAATTTGACCCATCTGAACTTCCAAGCTCTTAATTGCAATGGCTTGGCTCTGAAGCATTGCGTCATTTCTGTTTGTATATTCTTTCAACAGAGATTTGATGGAAGAAGATGATGATGATGCGAGCGCTTGCTGATTTCTCTGTGACGATGTCGCTAGCCTTGATTACCTTGGTTGAAACCAGGAGGGTTGCCTCTCTACAGCTGTTGCTTAGCCCCATGTGTTTGTTGTTGATTTCCACCCCATTCGAAGTTAGGGTGGTTCCTCCAACCCGGATTGTATGTTTTACCGTATGGGTTGTTTTGAACATAGCAGACTAACTCGGGGTTGTAAGGACACATATCATACAAGTGGCCCTCACCACACTACACGCAACTCACAGATGTTGTTAAACTCGCTGTGTTCGTTGCGTTCACTGCAGCAATTGATCCACCTTGATTATTCAAGGCTATAGTCTTCAGTAGAGATGTCATGGTTGGCATCTGGTGAGAGATTGGTGGCAACATTAGTTTCAAGCATTCCAGCTTGCATTCTTCTTTTATCAGTGGAGCGGGATCCATACCCATCATCCACTCACTCATCAGTGTTCCTTGAAATCCTGTCAAGAATATCCTTGGCTTGTGTATAGGTCTTGTCCATTAACCCTCCTGCTGCGGATGCATCAACTATTGACTGTGATAGTCTGTTCAATCCTCCATAGAAGATTTCCATTTGCACACATTCAGGAATGCCATTATGTGGACAATTCCTCACTAGCCGCTTGAATCGGGTCCAAGCTTCGCTCAGAGTCTCCATGTCCTTCTGCTCAAAGGTGATGATATCTCGCCTCCTATCTCGCCTCCTCCTTGTGTTTACTGTTGAGGGAAATATTTTTGCATGAAATTCTCAACCATCTGCTCCCAAGTGGTAATTTCACCTGGTTCGAACAAGTATTCCCATTGTCTTGCCTCATCTCTAAGAGAAAATGGGAATGATGATAGCTGGATGCCATCCTGCGTTACTCCCACTATGGAGAATGTGTTACATATCTCAAAGAAGCTCTTCAAATGTGCATGTCGGTCTTCACCCCTCCAAATTGTCCTGCGGCTTGCACCATTTGCGGCATCACAGGCTTCATTTCAAACCTGTCATTACCTTCGAAGGTCGGGCATAAGATTCCTGGCGAGAAATCATACAAATTCAGCGATGCATATTCTCGCATAGGCCTATTTCTGTCATGTGCCAACTGAATTGGGTTTGTATGCTGTTTTGCATTTACGTTTTCCCAAATTCCACCTTAAGGAGGGTTCTATTGTTCAGCCATATTCCTTTCTGTGCTACGGTTGGGCCTTCTTCTTCGGTTTTGCCTTGTCCTTCTTCTGAAGGTCCTCTCAATCTCAAGGTCAATATCAAGTGTTGGGCTGCTCCCTGATAAGCACTTGAAAAGTGCTTTCTATTCTCTCAAATTAAAAGAGTTTATATTAGATTTCACTTGTTTGCTAGTGGTTTTCAGGTTAAAATGAGGAAAATTAGAAGAAAAGACCAAAAGATCAAAATCGGGCAAGAATATGGCAAAAAAGAGAAGAAAATAACAAAGTTGCCAAAATTGGGGCAGCGCCGCGACGCTAAAACCAGAGAGCAAGTCTACACATCATAGTCGCAGTGCCGTAGCGCTCTCTTTCCATATTTGGCAGTGTCGCGACGCCAGTTTCCATAAATGAAAAAAATGTATTTTTGGTAAGTTTTTGGGCGGTCAACTCTATAAATTTGGGGCTTTCCAGTAGCCCTAATCATCAATCAAAGCGCGAAATTATAGACCAAAAGAGTCACAAGAAGGAGAGAATGAAGTGAAAGTTCATAAAGAGTTCAAAGAGTGAGTTAGTTACAAGGAAGAGGAAAAGAGTTCGAGAGAGTCTTGGTGTCGTTCGAGTTCCAACGTGAGAGCCAAGGAGATTGTGACGGTGCTACCTCAATCAAGAGCCCATTTTCAATAGAGTTTCCCTTTCTTTACACTCTTTCTTTGTTTATATTGTTTGAACATGTTGCTTCAAGCTATGAGTGGCTAAACTCTTTAGTTTTAGGGTTTTGATGAATTGTTTATGAATTCATGTTGATATTGTAGAAATTCATGGTTTTGTTGGAATGATTATGCTTTTTCATTGTTATTGTGTTGAATTCTTGAGGATTGGCCACCTTCACATGTTAGGTTAGATGTATGATTGAGAGATTGTATATTTAACTTGATCCATAACAATGAATTGTTGTTAATCTATCACGAGAGTAGTTAGGTTGACAATAAAAGTTTCTAAAGACTATTCTTAATGCCATGTAATTTGTATTGGTTTCAAGAGATTAGTAATCAATCGAGTTACATGAGAAAGGGTTATTTTTTAGAGAAAATAACTTCGAATTAAGTTTCTAGACTTAGGCATATGAATTACAATAAAATCCGTGAATTTTATAATATTGCATGATGAAATAAACAAGGATTCATTACCCTAGAACTCTCTTTGACTCTTGTGTTTCTCACTTTATTACTTTCCTTATTTAGTTTGTATTTTCCATAATTCACAAATTCAATTCCAATCCTCAAATAAAATTGATTGAAATCTAGAATAGCTAAGTAACTTTAACATTCACAATTGGATCCTCAGTAGAATGATATTCGAACTTTACCGTCTTATATTATAACTTGACCCGTACACTTGCGGTTAACACTTAAAGTGGTGCAATCACTCCCATCACTCATATACTTTTTGGAGCTTCTGGCAGAGGAGAAACTCACAATACGCCCTTGATTGAGGAATTCCTATAACAAAAATAAACCAAGAAAACAAATCAATATAAAAAATCCCCAGCAACGGCGCCAAAAACTTGTTGTGATTGTGCATACAAAATTCCCCGGCGACGACGCCAAAAATTTGTTGTCGTTTAACGTGCTTAATATTATGCGATACTGATCTGTCAATTTTTCCTAGTCTTCACCCAAGTATAAGCAAAGAATGAAGTTTTCTCGGTGAGTCTGAGGTCGAATACAGGGACTATGCAGATTCTAGAATTCATTGGATTAATTGAGTCCAAGCTTTGCTCAATGTCTCCGAGTCCTTTTGCTCAAAGGTGACGATGTCTCGCCTCCTCGCATTTACTGTCGGAGTGAAGTATTTCTGCATGAACTTTTCCACCATCTGCTCCCAAGTGGTAATCTCACTTGGTTCGAACGAGTATGCCCATTGTCTTGCCTCATTTCTGAGAGAAAATGGGAATAATGATAGCCAGATGCCATCTTACGATACCCCTACTATGGAGAACGTGTTACATATCTCCAAGAAACTCTTCAAGTGTACATGCGGGTCGTCACCCAGTGCAACTCCAAATTGCCCTGCAGCTTGCAGCATTTGCAGTATCACAGGCTTCATTTCAAGCCTGCCATTACCTTTGAAGTTCGAGCGTAAGATTCCTAGCGAGAAATCATACAAATTTGGCGACGCATACAGCATAGGCCTATTTCTGTCGTGTGCCAACAGAATTGGGTTTGCATGCTGTTCTACGTTTGCATTTTCCCGAACTCGGCCTTGAGGAGGGTTTTGTGGCTCAGTCATATTCCGTTCGGTGCTACGAATGGTCTTTCTTCTTCGGTTTTGCCTTGTCCTTCTTCTAAAGGTTCTTTAAATCTCAGGGTCAATATCAAGTGTTGGGCTGCTCTCGTCACTCATATAGTGTTTGGAGCTTCTGGCAGAGGAAAAGCTCACAATACTCCCATGACTAAGGAATTCCTATAACAAAAATAAACCAAGAAAACGAATCAATATAAAGGTCCCCAGCAAAGACGCCAAAAACTTGTTGTGTGTGCTAACGTGCAATATATATGCGATATGAATTTGTCAAGTTTTCCTATTCTTCACCAAAGTACAAGCAAAGAATCAGGTTATCTCGGTGAGTCCGAGGTCGAACACAAAGACTATGCAAATTCTAGAATTCGTTGGATTATCTAAGTTATATGCGTTACAAGAAAGTGGGGAGAAGTGATGTGTTTATGAAAATACCAAGCAGTAATGTGTTATGAAAATAAAAAGCAGTAAAACTAAGCTAAAATGATAGAGTGGATAGGTATGCGACACAGTAAGATTCAACTAATGGAATTATGTGAATGGTAAAAGCAGGGTTGGGGTTGGTTATCATCTAAATTCAGAAACGCATAGTGAGATCTATTTCATACCAGCAACTCTGAACTGCACCTCTCGATGGTTAGCCACTATGTGTTATATCTCTATAATGCATAGGAGAGTGTTAAGTACCAAGGTTATTTCTATGACTAGATAAAACTTCTTAGCCTTGTTGACTGAGTTCCAAAGTCACTTACTCTCTCGAGCAGTGTAATTATTACTACTTATATCGATTAGCTAAATGGACATAAGCATTAGATTAAAGTACAATCAACAAGATGGAACAGTCAAAACTATGGTTCTTATTTAGATGATAACACAACCCGCAACCCTCAAGAGAGTTAGTTACTCATGGATGGTAAACAGCAGATGGAAAGTGATAAGTAATGGATAGCCATGGAAGATGTATAGATTGATGAACGGAATAAATGTTTTAGAAAATACAATCTCTTGTCCATAAACTAAAACACAAGTAAGAAAAAGATAGAAAGCATGAAATGGCTTGTCAATCTCTTGAGCTCGCCGGGATGGTAGCGTGAATTGTGCTCTGAAGTGGTCAGGCGAAGGGAAGACTCTTCTTTCTCAAGCTATTTGTCTCCAGTTGTCGTATGGAGAGAACTCTACTGTCACTTAGGAATTCTTCTGAGAGATCCAACAACATTTTCAGCCTTTAGGTCTGCCCTTTTATAAATGCTGCGTTGCAATAGCTAGCAAATTTGCATGATTGGAGGCTGAATTGCTGCCTTGCGTCTTTCTCGCCTAATCGCATGATTTTTGGTTCAATTCAGATCCACCATTTTAGCCGCAGATCAAGCACATCAATCTCCCGACAATCTCTCAAGATTCTCGTTTGATTTTCTGCTGCTTTGCCTTTCAGATTGATAACGCATCCATGGGTTGCTTGCATTCCTGCGTGAAAGCATGTGTTTTGGGTTTAAAAAGCTTCCAAAAAATTATCTTCATCAATTCACAAGAGTAAAACGCATAGGGACATTTATCAATGGAATTTAACCCAAACTACCGCATGATTCTCCATTTAAACTTTATTTTTCTAAAAAAAAAGACAATAATAACTTTTATTTCTACAAGTTATCAATAAGCCTACCATTTTGGAGATTTGTCTGATTAAGGAGCTGGGAACATATCTTCACAAGATGGAATTTAATTCTTCCCATATTTAGGGTAAATAGATAAATTACTCCCTAAAGGGCTAATTTCGAGTCTTGAATAATGAGGTCTCACCCTTTCATTGGTCCCAGAGGGGTTAGTTTATAGTTGGACTGTAAATAGTTTGTTCATTAGAGAGATCCGTGGTACTTAAGGAGTTAAATATAACTACAACGTTAAAACAATACTTTGACTCAGCTGTAGTTATGAGTAATTTGCGAAGGGTCAACTTATTGTTATTAGTTAATTTCGTGGACAAAGAAATATATCTATAGTGCGAACAGTGTAGATGTAAGTCTTTAGTGGAGTGACCTACAGTTAATGAATATTGATTAATCTAAATAAATAGTTTAATTGATTAATCTCATAGCACTGGAACTTCTAATTATTGGAACATAAGGTCCGCTTGCTAGCTCATTAAGGATTTGTATAAGAATTAAACATGTTGGTTAATTTGAAATTTCCAAATTAATAAGAGAGTTAATTGTATGTGATACAATTAGTATAATGTATATAGATACATTATAATATAAATTTTATTTTAAATGAGATTGAAAATTTATACTTTATGTTATAAGAGAGATGGATATTTAATTAAGATTTAAATATTAATTATATGAATGAGATTCATATAAAAACTATAGGTTTAAATTAATATGAATGAGATTCATATTAAAATTATAGGTTATGTGAGAGGACATTATTTGAGTATGATTGAAATTAAATTAAATATGAGATATTTAATTAATTAATTAATCTTATTTAATTATATTTATTAAATATGATTTAATATATTATAATTAAATTAATATTGATTTTAATTAATATTATTATTATTATATTTTTAATTAAAAATAACTCCCACGTAATGGAGAGTTATTTTGGCCTATCTCTCTCACACTATTTTCACGTAAAAAGTAGAGGGGAAGGGAGACAAAGTAGTTATGTATCCCTCCTCTCAAGTTCCTCTCAAAATTCTCTCTTCCTTTCAAGAACAATTCCCTTACCAAAATCCATTGAGAGCCCATAACTCCTCATTGGTTCTTTCTAGAGAATAGTAAGGTAACTTTTGTGGTGGTGCTCCAAAGAAGGAGTTCTGTTTTTTTCATTCGAGAAGTTTTCCTATGGTTTGAGATTTGTAGAAAAAGAAGTTTTTCCACATTAAAGACGGTCTTCATAGGTAGGAAGCTTCTAAACCTTAATTTTTCTCTATAGCATGCTAAAGTTTATGTTTACCCAAGCTTTTTTCTCTGTAATTTAAGTTTTTCAAAACAAATTTAATGGCACATGGCGATCACTCGCTTCCGCTGAGGATTCAATTCCTTCAGCTTTATAAAGTCATATACATCCTTCTCAAGAGTTGAGGGAGCCTTAATGTAGTGCGAGGGTTATAAACCCACCTACTCGTTATTTGGGTTTAATTGAAACTCAAGACATCATACGAGATGATGAAGTTAAGAATCCATTGACCTTTAGTCAGACAATGAATAATGTGGACAAGGATGAATGGTTAAAGCTACGGATCTTGAAATGGATTCTATGTAGTTCAATTCAGTTTGGGATCTTATAGATAAACCTGAAGGGGTAAAACCTATAGGTTGCAAATGGATCCACAAGAGGAAAAGAGGTGTAGATGGAAATGTGTAAACCTTTAAGGCTAGACTAGTGGCAAAGTGTTATATACCTAGGTTGAGGGAGTGAACTATGAAGAAACTTTCTCACATGTTGTCATGCTTAAGTCTACCCAAATACTCTTGTCAATTGCCACATATTATGACTATGAAATATGGCAAATGGACGTTAAGACTGCCTTTTTGAATGGTAATCTTGAAGAGACCATTTACATGAAATGACTTGAAGGATTCATTCAACAAGATCAAGAGCAAACGGTTGGCAAGCTTAATCGGTCCATTTATAGATTGAAATAGGCATCTCGATCTTAGAATATAAGATTTGATACTGCAATAAAGTCTTACGGCTTTGACCAAAATGTTGATGAACCTTGTGTCTACAAGAAAATCGTCAACAATTCAGTAGCCTTCTTGGTGTTGTATGTGGATGATATCCTACTCATTGGAAATGATGCAGGCCTACTGACTGATGTGAAGAAATGACTAGTTGCCTAATTTCAGATGAAAGATTTGGGAGAAATGCATTTGTTTTAAGGATCCAAATCATAAGGGATCGTAAGAACAAGACGTTGGTCTTGTCTTAGGCATCGTATATTGACAACAAGATGCTTGTAACCCTTAAGAGAGCAATTTATCTACTTACCCTAATAATGGGAAGGAGTGAATTCCATCTTGTGAAGATATGTTCACAGCTCTTTATTAAGACAAATCCGCGAAATGGTAGGCATATTGAGTCGGCAATCTGGGCATTCTCACCCATGCAGATCAAAGGATTATCGTCATGGACAGAAGTTCATAACTCACTCCAGATTAAGGTCGAGTCACCTATTGTCATCCTATGAAATGCTAACTTCTTCAATTAATGGTGTTACAAAGAGAAATTATACATTTCGCCATCTGGTCTTATACAAACTCTTTGCAGAAGATACTCCCACTCACACGTCTCCACATAAATGATTAGGATCAAATCATTTTTAACACTTTACAACTCTTGTATCAATTACAAAGTGAATCATATCCGTAATGTTACCAGAATAAGGCACCCAACCTTATCCTTATACTATAGACCTTTTGGTTATTACTTAAACATAATTCATCCTCGTATGTCAACCACATACATATTTAAGTTCACATAAAATGATCATGGAACTTAGTGTATTTGATTGAGTTAATGCAAAAGACAAATAAAATAACTGCTTATTTTTTTATTAAATAAAATGTATTTATAACTTTATAAAACTATGAGACACCAAGAGATTTAGGACTCCAGTCCAACAATCTCCAACTTGTCTTAAAGCTAGTGGGTGTATAATACATATAAGCTAGGGAATAACTTTATACTCATCTCCCACTTTCCCTAGACTAGATGAGCCATGTCTTGTAGATCTAGACTCTCCAAGTGACCCTAATAAACTTCAGCAGTGAGAGCCTTTATAAATGGATCAGCAATATTATGCTCCGAAGCAATCTGCGTGATGATCACGTCTCTTAGTAGCTTCATAAGCAGCTACATACTCTGCCTCAATGGTAGAGTCAGCAGTGCAATCTTATTTTGTGCTACGCCAAACTATAGTCCCTCCGTTAAGAATTAACACTGATCGTAATGTGGAATTTTTAGAATCTTTATCAGTTAAAAAAACAGAGTCTGTGTATCCCGTAAGGATCGAATCCTTAGCCTCATACACACGCATGTAGTTTCTCGTTCTCCGAAGATAATTAATGAATTAATTGTATTATATACACTTAATTTTCTTTATATTATAATGTATCTATATACATTATACTAATAGTATCATATACGATTAAGTCCCTAATTAATTTGAACATTCCAAATTAATCCAAAATAATTTATTATTATACAAGCCTAAATGAGCTAGCAAGGGGACCTTATGGACCTATAGATTAGAAGCTCCAATGATATGAGATTAATTAATTAAACTCTTTAATTCGATTAATGAATATTCGCTAACTGTACGTCATTCCACTAAAGACCTACAACTGCATTCTTCGCACTATAGATATATTTCTATGTCCACAGACATAACCAATCAATAGTAAGTAGGCCTTTCACAAATTACTTGTAACTGCAACTGGGTCAAATTACCGTTTTACCACATTAGTTACATTTAACTCCTTAAGCACCACTGATTCCTCTAATGAATAAACAGTTTGTTGTCCAACTATAAACTAACCCCTCTTTGGCAAGTGAGAGGGTGAGGCCTCTTTGTTCAAAACCCAGAATCAGCCCTTAAGGGAGTAATTTATTACTTACCTTAAAGATGAGAAGGAGTGAATTTTATTTTGTGAAGATATGTTACCAGCTTCCTATTCAGACAAATCCTCAAAATGGTAAACATATTGAGTCGACAATCTGGCCACTCTCACCCATACAAATACATTCAAGAACCATATAAAATACATCTAAGTATAGATATTCAAATACATTTAAGAACCATATAAAATCAAAGAGAAATATGGATTAAGTAAAAAATCCTCAAAATCAGTCCATGAGTTTTACCTAAACCTAAGCTAGCAACTCATCTTAGTTACGAGATCGGTCCAAGATAAGCTTTACAATCATCCAATACACCTAAGAAGGAAGAATTATAGAGGGAAGGAGAAGAGGAGAAGAGAAAATGGGATTGGGGGCTAAAAGCTCGAGAGAATTGAAATGATTCTAACCTAAAGTTGGCAAAAATACAATTTATATCAAGGAGAGAGCATTGCTGCACTCAGTTAGAGCATTGTTACGCTCTAGGTAGAAGTCGTAGCGCTTACCTAGAGCGCAGCAACGTTGCGCTCGCGCGCGCGCCCTTTCTTTTTCGTCAAAGTTTCGAGTGTAGATGTGCTTCAAGGGAGTATCGCTGCACTCTCACCATATTTTCTCTATGCCCTTGAGCGTAGAGCAGAGCGTAATTGCTCTGTGCTCGCCCTAGGGGCATTTTCATGATTTTTCTTCTCTTTCTTCATGGTTGATGTTTCAGAGCTCCATTTTGGTTCTTTTTCATCTCGATTCAACTCTCATTGTCCGTTCTACCTCTTAGTTGCTCAAAACCTACAAAATAGCATAAGAAACACATAAAATCCATGGACAAGCCCGAACTAAGTTAGGAAAAATAGCACTTGTACAGTTCTATCAGCTCGCGCCCAAGAGTTAGCTCACTACTTGCCGCTTGCGCCCATGTGCTGTAGCTGCTCTGTGCACACGCACATCACTAAGCGTCACCTCGCATGTGTGCGCACCTGCCTGCCTGTAACTTGATCTCAATCTTTAAGATTTAAATTTGAGATATCGAAATTAAAATTTTGAATTAAAAAAACTCTTTGCCAACATTTTAAAGAATTTAATTTAACTAACTTATGATTTAAACTGAAATTTTAATTTTCAAATCAGAATAATATTAATTTAAAATTAACGGCTTGAAAGAGATTCGACGACATAATTTAATCCAAAATCAATTCTTCAATTTGATATAAATTGAACAATTGATTTATTTACCAAAAACAAAAACATTCATTTCTATTAAGGATAATAAAGAAAGGAAAAAGCATCATGTCCAACGTTCTGTCAACTTTGCTCTTCTGTTACTTTCATAATCTTAATTTTTTTTCCCCATGTCCCTTGTTTGCCATAGATCCAATTGTACAAATTTCTTGAACAATTTATCAAATTAAAAGTTCTTTCATCCATTCTAACCAGAAAGAAATCTTCTTGTCTTCGGAGAGTACCAAATTTTAATAAAACCTTGCTTTACTTCTTTATGGATGCATGTAAGTTAAAATAAAGACTAATTTTTATAGCATGAAAAGTATAAAAATTAAATGTATTTAATTTACCTTTACATTCTTAAGGGTATTTGGGGTAATAAGTGGAATAGTGAGAGTAAGAAGTTATGAAATTTAGGGATTTTGTGAATTCCTGAGGCCCCTAGTGTAAGGTGTTAGTGTAAGCATTTGAAAAGATATAAAATTAATGTTTTTTAGTTGTGGAATCCATCAATTCCTTAGGCCAAAAAAGGAGTGGAGTTCACAAACTCCTACTTCCATAATCCTACTTCACAACTCCTTGGGCCAAACATACCCTAAAATATTATGTCATACTGCATCCAATCAAGTATTTAGAAGCATCAAACATTGTAAGATAAGTTTCATCATCTCCATTTGATACTGTTAACCTCCACTTGACATGGCACTAATGATGGGATGAAACCCCTAACACAGCAGGAAAAAAAAAAAAAAGGAGCAAATCGAAATTGATTGGAAAAATTGAGAGATCATTGCATTGAAAATTTACAGAAATAAATACCTAGGTTAAACATGCTTTCGTGAGAACATTGCAATCTTGAGATTTGTTTTTGGGTAGAGAAAATTTGAGAGAGTTAAAAAATTTTCCATAGATCATTTCTATCTTCTTAAAAAACACAGATCTGTTTTCTCTTTTTGTAATAGGTATCCATAGAGAGATGGAGAGGGAAGAGAGAATATGGGATAAATATCACATATTAGAAAAACCCCATTCCCATGAATAATTTTAGTTATTAATAACAACTAAATTAAAATTTAATAATTAATAATTAATTAAATAATTAAATCTAATTTAATTAAAAATTCATTTAAATCATATTTAAATGAATATCTTTTACATAACCTATAGTTTTAATTCAATACATTTAACTAAATTAAACTAAATTAAATTAAATTAAATTAAATTAAGAAATTATTTAATTCACCAATTAATTAATCATCAAATTAATTAAACACAATATATTTAATTTAACCTACATTTGAATCATATTCAATCGTATTTCTCTCATAACCTATAGTTTTAATGTGTATCTAATACACATTAATTTTCACCTATAGTTTTAATATGACTTCAATTCATATTAAAATAACATTTGAACTCCTTCAAATATTTAATTTTCTCATACATTAATTTTGAATCATATCCAAAATTAAATTTATATTATAAAGTTTAATTAAATTATAAACTTTATATTAAAATGTATCATCATACATTATATTATTTCCCTAAGTAAATTCGAACATTTCAAATTTCATTCAAGACATAATAACTTCAATACCCTTTATGAGCTAGAAAGGGGACCTAATGGACCTACAGATTAGAAGTTCCAATGATATGAGATTAATTGGTTAAACTCATTAACCACATTAATCAATATTCGTTAACTGTGTGCACTCCACTAAAGACCCACAGTTGCACTCTTCTCACTACAGATATATTTCTATGTCCACAAATATAGACCAATAACAGCAATTTAGTCCTTCACGAGTATTTGTAACACCAGTTGGGTCAAATTACCTTTTTACCCTTGGGTTACTTTTGTATCCTTAAGTACCAGTGCTTCTCTAACGAACAACCTGTTTATGATCCAACCATTAAACAGAAACCCCTCTCGGGCCAGTGAGAGGGTAAGGCTCTTTGTTCAAGTCCCAAAAATACCACTTAAGGGAACACTCATCTACTTACCCTAAAGTCGGGAAGGAGTGAAATCCATCTTGTATAATTCTGTTCCTAGCTCCTCACTCGGTTTTGTCCCCAAAATAGTAGGCATATTAAATCGGCAATTGGCCACTCTCACCCATACAAATCAAAGGACAATCCCTCGTGAATAGGAGTTCATAATATACTCAAGATTAAGACTAAGTTGCTTAGGTCATCCTACTGAAATAGAAACCTAAATAATCAACGAAGTTACATCTAGTGGTTACTATTTCGTAGTCCGATCTTATGCAAACTCATTGAATAGGATAGCCCCACTCGCATGTCACCTACACGGACGCGTTGGAACATTGCGTTTGTATCAATACAAAGTGGGTCGCATCCATAGTATCACAAGAATAAGGTACCCAACCTTATCCTTATACTATAGACCCTTTAGGTTGTTTCTTGAATATTGATCTCCTTATATCTCCACATACAGTTCAAGACTCATAAAACAGCCTAGGATGTTACTTTATTGGATTTTAAGATTATTAAGACAAAACAAATACAAAAAAATCAATAATATTTATTGAAATAACACCAATAACTCTTTATTAATGACAATCCATTCTATCTACGAGTTTTAGGGCATAAAATTCAACGGCTGTTAGTTCAGAATTTGAGGGAGGAAGTCTTTTGTTGCATGAAGCACATTTTTCAAACCATGGATTTTCCTTGTTTTGAATTTTTACAATTCTATGTAACAATAAAAGAACAATTTAGGTCTTCAATCTTTCCTTTGGTTACACCATTAATGTTTTCTTCTTTTCCTTCAATCATATATATATCTGATGAATATAGAAGATCGCTAAGCCTTTGATCTTTGGATAGACTATCAAACCTAATAAAATAGAAGTGGTAAGAAATTTATTCAAATTATAGAATAAGTAATATGTGATGCATGTCATACTAGTATAGTATTTCTATCTTTTCCATGGTTTTATTTGAATGTTTGCCTCGTTCTTAGTACATTTGCTCTCTCAGATGATGAATTTATGGTAACCAGAATTATGTTGGTGGGTGATATTGAGATTTCACAAGACATACAGAACGTTAGACATAAATAATAAGAAAACATAATATAATAATAATTTTAATTACCTTCAAATTGGGTTATTTTGATGTTTGTTATCAAAATTATGTTATTGTCTTCGCAATTATCCTCTAGAAACCGCCCATCATTTTCAGCCAAATTATCCCGCGAAATTTACTTCAAAATATTGAATCTGTAGGGCAAGTAGGTAAAATGGTTTACTTGATTTTGTCATTTAGGTAGTAGACAGTAGTTGGTTAATATAGGTACTTGTTGTCCATGATATGAACTTCTCTTTTCTTAGTGTAGTTTGCATTCCATTTTTTGATTGTCAGAGATTTCACTTGAACTACACTACCATACATACTCATTTGAGGTTGCAGGTTGTCTTAGCTTGCTAATGATTCAAAGTTTACCAGTTTTGCCTCTTTTCATTTATATATTGCATCTTCAAATTCTTCAATTTCACTATTTTGTGTCAATGATATCTCGATTCTTTCGTTGACATTTTGTTATCTTCTATTGATAGGCTTCACATTGCCATCAACTATTAGACATGTCTTTCCTTTTTCCGACTTTATACTAAATTTCTCAATTTGTTCGTCGAACAACGTTATTGAATGTCTTCTCCCTACAAAACACGTTTAAATTATTTCCAATCACAGAAAAATTTTGAACCAACATCATTTTTTTAGCTGAATAACAATGATCTTTTCTATGCGGAGTGGTTCCCCTTTTTGGTTCTTGTCCTATTGAACTATAAACTCTCGAACAATTGTTACCTTTGTAGACCATCCTCTTTGAAAAAGTTTTTAATTGATAATTGTTGTTTCTGTCATCTGGTACAATAAAATTCAGAAAAAAAATGTTAAGGTCAAAATAATTCCACTTAATTTTGTAAAATTGATTGAACATTGTAAAAGTAAAATTTGATACCTTTGATAGATTGAAGTTTTAATAGTTTGAAGTAGGCAAAATATATGCTCAAACTTGGATTGGACAGTCTGAAAATGGTGCGAAAATGATTAACCGATATTGTGTTTAAATATAAGTTGAATCTAGACAAATACTTTTCAAATAATTTAATTCCACGTAAATAGTAAATAATGTATAACTGATGTATGTATGTAATGTGAATTATCTATTAACGTTTGAATTGCTGGTTGGGTGCTCTTGAGTATATACAATAATAGATCTATGAGACCTAACTTAACATAGGGCAGTGAATAAGGACTCAGAACTTATCGTAAGAATAAACTTCATGACATATATACGAATAAATACATGTAAACTTATACAAATATTTTAGAAATTTTGGTATTTTGAGTTTATACAGGGAGTCTATGAGACTTAGCTTAACATAGAGAAGTGCAAGAAAACATCGTTTTCAATGTAAAGACAATAATGAGTTTGCATTAAAAAATTAATGTCTACCTTCTCTAGCTTTATGAAGCATACAAACACCCAATAAAGAAAATCATTGAATAGAAATATCACACCCTTTTCATCTGCATCCTCCTTCTTTGAGGCATATATACCCATAATTAAATCCTCCTCCAACTATCACCTACAGTTGGCTATGAGGACACCATAGATTTGTTTGGAGGAAACGCGTCTGCATACATCATTAATGCAATGTGAATCTGTTAAAACTACCTGGAGAACACATAGATGTGGCATATGATTTCATACCATTAAATGCAATGTGAATATGTTAGAACTACACGGAGAACACATAGAAAAAATGGGGCGGATATGGAAGCATATGGATCATTAATCATTTCATACGGATACTCTTTCCAGGTTTAATAAATATACTATCATATATATCTAGAAACACAAAACTCAACTAATAGAATGATATGGTTAATATTGTGGAAAGATGACGAAGCAAATACTAATGAGGAAGATGGTATTGTTATCGAAATAGTTTATAAGATATGATTATTAAGAACAAACCTTAAAATTTTTATCATGTTATATGTTATATAATGTTTGAGGTTTATATATCAAATATATTCAGGTAAATATTATAAATTTATCATTATTTCAGGAGATTATATCTGAAGATCCTGAGATGGATTAGAAAGAAAATGATGAGGTATCTTAATTTCTATATGTAATATAACACAATATTTCAACGGAGAATAATAAAGGTGAACAATAATAACAATATGCAGGTTATATATATAAATATTGATCGTACTGTGACAATATCATTATGTTATATACATTCACACTGAAAACCCCACTTTAGTCATACAAGAAAGCTTCGATGAACACTTTCAAACAAAAATTATACCTAGAATCACAACATAACCATATAAATAGGCTCAAAATCATATTATAATCTCACTTTTCAACCTTAATAACATGGATAACCTCCAAATTTAACTTATACACTAGTCTACTAGAAAGAATAAGGGTTAATTGAAAATTTTCTTCGTTTCGGGGGGGGAGGGGTGGAGAACAAGCGAAACATAATACAGTATGAGCAAAACAAATATGTAATTTAAATACTCACATTAGTCTTACTCTCCAACCAAACCTAAAAACTACTTAAAAAGTGTCTAAGTGACACTTTCACTCTCAAACCAAGTACCTCAAATCTTTCCAAACAATTTAACTCCCCAAACAACCAAAATAGTTCGTATGTGCACTTTGATTATTAAAACTAATTAAAAAGTACCTAAAAACTGTCTAAGTGACGGATTATCTAAACCAACTCAAGCATATAATAATGACACGAAATGGATGAATTGGCCACCATAACTGCAGGATAGCTACACATGATATACATGAATTTATAAACTGAGTTTGAACTTTAACATTAAAAAATACCTAAGTGTTTGAAGGTTTATCATCTTCCTGTTCTTGCCCCAACAATTTTTTAGTGATATGAGAATGCGAACCAACAATCACCGACTTCAAATAAGAGAAGTTGTATCTTCTGCACCTAGGAATGAAATTTTGTTAGTCACACACTTATTATAAAGAAAAAAAATTACCACAAAATCTAAAATGTTTGCCACTACTACAATTCTTACCTTCGTTGACGGCCAAAAAATGTCATAGTCTCATCCACCTTTCACCACATGAATTAGTATCAACGTCATATCCAAAATATATAAAGAAAATATCAGTAACAACTACACAAAAATGTACAAAACATTACTAATAGCTTTCAAGTTCATGTATGTGGTTTGGCTTAATGAAAGCCTACATCTACGGGAAGGACAACTTCCTTAGTTTTCTTCAAGATAAGTTTGATACAAGTTCTCTTTTCTTTTTCACTACTACTTTCTTTCTTTTCTGAGCTCTTTATATGAACAAGAGTCAGTTACAGCAGGAACTAAAGTTAGTTAAATGAAAGAAAGGAAATAAAAAGAAAACTAAAATATTTTGGAATCATTTTTCCTCAAATCCTCGCCTTGATTCAATGCATACAAATGTTGTCCTACCGATCTAACTTTGTCACTTTGTTTCAGGAAGCTTGAAGCTGACAAGGTCCAAGCATTTGAGCAGCTTGAGCTTGGGAACTGACTTCGTAAGCATGTCTGCTATGTTCTCTGAGGTGTGAACTTTAATGACTTCCACCTGTCCTAATTCAATCATATTTCACACAAAATGAAATTTACTATCAATGTTTTTAGTCCTCTTATGAAATTGTGGATTCTTTGATAAATGAATGGTGCTTTGATTGTCGCAGTAAATTTTTACTATTGATTGCTTTATACCAAAATCATTCATTAATCCTTTGATCCATAATGCTTCTTTTATTGCTTCTGTATGAACTATATTGATAACTTGTAGAATTACAAGTTATTATAGTTACTATTTGAATTAATTAGAGTAACTTTAAAGCTAAACGCATGATTTTGGAAGTTGAATTATGTAAAATGTATCACCATGCGTTGGCACTATCTACAAAACAAAATATCTGAAAAATTATGAGCTTTTCTGTTCTTAACGCAGGATTAAGAAGAAAAGAAGCCCAAATAACCCAAGTACTAGAGATGAAGCTGCTGCAAGAACAAACGGAAACCCATGCGCTGAAACTATGCGTTCGAGACCATGCGTCGAGATCATGCGTTGAGAAAAAGTAGATACAGATGCCTGGGCAAAAGCTGTCATGTCAATATGCAAAAGGATAACACGTTATCAGGTCATGGCAGAACAAATAGGCCGACGATGTGAAAAGGCTGCGCAACAGGGCATGGAATTTAATGTAAAGGTGTCAGGTCATTATGAGTTCACCTTTTTTACGCCTATAAATAGACCAAAGTTTCTCCATTCGAAGGGAGGAGAGGGATAATCAAGAGAGAAATGTGTGACAAGCGTGAAGGCTCTGCACACTTCCTCCACCATAACCAGCCCTCATTTCAATATTTTAAATATGAGTTTGATTGACGATTATCTTCCATCTATTTCCATATTAAATATCTTACACCATGATGCTTGAATGTTAAATGAGTTAGATATTGGAGTTAGTTTTTCTTAAACAATATGAAGTATGTTACATCCTGATGAATACATATCATTAGCTTGCATAGCATTGTCTGACAAACAAATGCAGTAAGCACGACTGCCTAGCTCGAGAGAGTAGATAGTTAATCTTTAGCATTTATCAAGACTAAATGAGGTACAGAGATGTAGTTCATCTTTTGCCAATGCAAACTTACCATGCGTCTTAGAGATAAGATTAATGTGGCATCGAAACATCGAAAGATGGATTCACAAACTAAGTTTGTAGGTATGTACTTATACTTAAATAGGTTTAAGTTTTTCGTCTAACTCCTGCGTTAACTCTACTTTTATCGCATGGTTCCATTCATTTTCAAAACATGCTATTTGACACTAAACAACATTTGACTAACCATCGCCGCATCCACCTCATTGTTAGTTAGAAATTTTATTCATTCTTTATGTATAATTTTAGACACATACAACTCATGCACATATTACTTGTATAGTTCACCGCATAGTCATGCACCTATTCTCAATGCCTAGTTATTACAAATCCCTACGTTCGACCCTAGACTCACCAAGAAAATCTATAAGAGCTAATACTTGGGCTTTTTATAGGAAAACTTGCTTAATCATGATCATATTTGAGTAATTCTTGATGCATCTTGGTATGGAAATCATCATATCTATTTTTGTGCAACAAGCTAAGAAACTCAATATAAATTGAAAACAGATATCCAATATTAAAATAAACAAGTTTTTGACGCCGTTGCCCGGGATTTGAATTAATAATTTAGGTTTTGAAATATTTTCTTGATTTATGCAGAAAATCTCAATCTTGGGTCGTACAGAGCGTTTACCCGAAGACGTACCTAACAGTTTATGGACAAGAAATTGTTGTAGCGCATGTAATGCTGAAGTACAAAACTTGTTGCTGTATTTATTGATTATAATTAAGCTTCCTATGCGTTTATCATTCTATGCGTCTTTCTTATGCTTAATATTATGCGTTTGTTATCTGTCAAGTTTTCCTGTCCTTTACCCAAGTATAAGCAAAGGACTAGGTTTTCTCCGTGAGTCCGAGGTCGAGCACAGGGATTATGTTGATTCTATGTCTAAGTGGATGATATGAGGTGTAGGGGTAACCAAGAATAATTTGCAAGAGATGTTGTTTCTAATCTAAAGAAAGCAATAACATGTACACTAAACTAAAATGTGGAAGATGAAAAAGCATGCGACACAGCAAAGTCAGCTAGGTGAATTTAATGAATGGGTAAAAACAGGGTTCGGGTTGGTTAACATCTAACATTAGAAACGCATGGTGATAGTCTACTTATACTTGCGACTCTTCTCCCGGTTGTCAGCCGCTATGCGTTATATGTCTACAATGCATAGGCGAGTGTTAAGTGTCAAGGTTGTTCCTATGTCTAGGCAACACTACTTAGCCTTGTCAATTAATTTCGACAATCATTTACTCTCTCGAGCAGTCTGATTATTACTACTTATATCGATTAGCTAAATGGACATAAGCATCAGATTAAGATTACAATTGACAAGATCCAATAGTTACACTTGGTTCTTATTTAGATGCTAACGCAACCCTTAACCCTTGATGGATTAGTTACTCATGGATTCAAAGTAAAAAGCGAAAATTGTAAAGAAATGAGTAGACATGGAAGAAATATAGATTGATGAACGGATTGCAACTTTAGATAGCTCAATGTCTTGACACAAATCTAAAATCAAACTACAAAACAAGATAGAAAGCAAGAAAAGGGCGTCAATGCTTGAGTTGCTGGAATGGAAGCGTGAGAATCTGCTGTGAAGTGGTCAGGCGGAGAGAAGACTCTTCTCTCTCGAGCTATTCGTCTCCGGTTGTGTTCTGGAGAGAACTCTGCTGTCACTTAGGAATTTTTCCGAGAATGAACAACAACCTTTCATTTTGCAGAGCTACCTTTTTATAGATGATGCGTTCGCAATCAATGGCAAATCTGCTTGGTTGGCAGCGAGATTGATATCATGCGTCCATCTCGCCTAATTGTGTAATTCTCGGGTCAATTAAGATCCACCACTTTAGCCACAGATCATGTTCGTCAATCATCCGACAATCTCTCAAGATTCTGATCTGATTGTCCATTGCCTTGCATTGATGGTTGTTTATGCGTCCATGGATAGTTTGGCCAATGTCGATGCGTTGTAGGTTGCTAACGCATAGTCTTACGTTGAGTAGTTGTTAACGCATCTTCAGGTTGTTTGCGTTTCGTTCAGATCATGCATCCATGACGAACAGATTGTTAACGCATAGTCCTGCGTTAAGAAGTGATCAACGCATCGTTTGCATTCCTGCGTTAAAACATGCGTTTTAGGCTCAAAAAGTGGTAAAATCATTATCTTCATAAAAATACAAGAGTATCGTAAAGGAAGATTTATTAATAAAAATCAACATAAACTGTCGCATGCTTCTCTATTTATTCTCTATTTATCTAAGAAAAAGGCTATCATAACTTGTATTTCTACAAGTTATCAGGAATATTCTGCGTCCATTTCTGACCCTAAGATCGAGAGAACCTTTTGGAAAAGAAATAAGGCATTTCAAAGGCGGCGACAACTTTACAGAGAGAAGAAAATGGAAAATCAAGCAAACAACGCCAATCAGTCTTTGAGAGCTAATAATGGGGCTAACGACAGACAGGACGAAGCAATGAACCATGCGTTAACCCGAGCACAAGCTCAGTCACAAATTAATCAACAAACTCATGCTATTCTATTGGCACATGATCGGAACCGTCCGATCAGGGATTACGTGTCGCCAATCTTATATAATTTTTCACCTGGGATTATGCAACCTGCATCTCAAGGTTCGAGATTTGAAATGAAGCCAGTCATGCTTCAGATGCTACAAACAGCAGGTCAGTTTGGGGGATCACCCGGTGAAGACCCTCATGCTCATCTAAAAAGCTTCATTAAAATCTGTAATACCTTCATCATCCCAAACATAAGTGCAGATGACATTCGGTTGACGCTCTCCCATTCTCCCTCACAGATGAGGCGAGACAGTGGGCATATTCTTTGGAACTAGGTGAGATCACTACTTGGAACCAAATGATAGAGAAGTTTATGAAAAAGTTCTTCCCACCGATGGAGAATGCTAGAAGAAGAAGAGATATCACCAACTTTCAACAAAAAGACAGAGAAACCCTGAGCGATGCTTGGGCAAGATTTAAAAGATTGGTGAGAAATTATCTGCATAATGGTTTTCCTGATTGTGTTCAAATAGAGATATTCTATGATGGCTTGACTGAGACATCTCAGACCGCTGCAAATGCTGCCGTAGGTGGAGGACTACTTGATAAAACTTATACCGAGACCAAGGAAATTCTTGATAGAATATCAAGAAATCATGAGGATTGGGAGGACCAGGGATATAGCCAATCTGGCCGTAGGCAAAACAATGCGTTAGAAGCATCAGAGCATAATAGTGTTGCAACATTACAAGCTCAATTCACCGCCATGACTAACCTATTGTAGACTATGGCCCTGAATCAGTCAAGCTCAAGTCACCCTCAATCTGTATGCTTCATACGGAACACCCCGTATTCCAATACCTACAACCCTAGCTGGAGGAATCATCCGAATTTCTCATGGGGTGGTAACCGCCAGCCTGAGCAGCAAGGTGTGCCCATGCATGAAAGGGGTGGATCATCTGGATTCTCCCATGGACATCAGAGGCAAAATCTACATCAATCAACGCCTAGTCCATCGTCATCAATGGAAGCTCTTTTGAAGGAATACATGCAGAAGAACGACGCCTTGATGCAAACCCAGGCATCGTCCATCAGGAACTTAGAGCTTTAGATTGGCCAGATCGCTGGAGAACTTAAGACGCAGCAAAAAGGATCTCTTCTGAGCAACACCAAAGCCCCACGCGGTACAAGCAGTTCAGGAAAAGAATAGTGTCAAGCTGTGACACTGCGAAGTGGAAGAGTCATGAATGAACTTTCCCGCCCAGGGAAGAAAACTCTAACTAACGAGACTGAGAATCACTCAAACCAACCAGAGAACTCTCAACCAACAATTCATCTTTTTAATCCCACCATTGAATCTGAACATTCAACACAACAAAAACAAGCTGCCATGCAAAAAAGTTTATCAGGGAAAGATGCATGAACAAGCATGTCAGTCGAGCTGCAAACACCTCCTTATCCACAGTGGTTAAGAAGGAAGAAAAATAATGAGGGGCAGTTCAAACGCTTCTTGGACATACTTAAACAGTTGCACATCAACATCCCACTAATGGAAGCGTTGGAACAAATGCCCACTTATGCTAAATTCTTCAAAGACATACTGTCTAAAAAGAGAGGAATAGGTGAATATGAGACCGTAGCTCTAACGCAAGAGTGCAGCGACATGGTCTATGAACGCGTCCCCACAAAGATGAAAGATCCAGGGAGTTCACCATTCCTTGTTCCATCGGAGGGGTTTACATAGGAAAAACATTGTGTGATCTAGGGGCTAGCATTAATCTCATGCCCCTGTCAGTATTCAACAAATTGGAGATCGCATTGCAGCCAACAACAGTTACCCTACAATTGGCGAATCGATCCGTTGTGCATCCTGAAGGAAGGATCGGGAATGTATTGGTAAAGGTAGACAAGTTCATTCTCCCTGCAGACTTCATTATCCTGGATTATGAAGCAGACAAGGACGTCCCTATCATACTTAGAAGCCCGTTTCTGTCGACGGGTCGTACACTCATCGACGTCCACAAGGGGGAGATTATTATGAGAGTTAATGATCAGGAAGTGATTTTCAACGTCTTTAAGGCGTTAGAGTATCCTGGAGAACAGGAGACCTACCAAAACCTCGACGCAGAGGATGAGTTCCATAGAATGTTGCTTGAAGAAGAAAATGATGAAAAGATTTCAAATCTGGATGCCTAGCAACCTGAACAATGCTATGCTGTGGTCCATTATACTTTTGAATCCTTGACACTAAATCAGACAAACCAACGAACAAAACCATCTCTGGAAGACGTGCCAGAACTCGAGTTAAAAGTGTTGTCAATCCACCTGAAGTATGCTTACTTAGGAGAAGGTAACTCTCTTCCAGTTATCATTTCAGCTGCCTTACCCCCTAATCAACAATCACCTTTGCTAATCATTCTTAAAAAGCACATCCGAGCTGTGGGATGGACATTGGCTGATATCAAGGGGATAAGCGCCATATACTACATGCATAAAATTCTTCTAGAAAAAGGAAAAGATGAATCCATTGAGCCCCAAAGGCGGCTAAACCCAACAATGAAAGAAGTTGTCAAGAAAGAAGTGCTTAAATGGTTGGACGCAGGCGTTATCTTTCCCATCACTGATAGTAAATGGGTAAGTCCTGTGTAATGCGTTCCCAAGAAAGGAGGTATGACTGTAGTCTCAAACAAGAATAACGAATTGATCCTCACCTGCACTGTCACGGGGTGGAGAATCTACATGGACTACAGGAAACTCAACGCGGCGACGAAGAAGGATCACTTCCCACTGCCTTTTATTGACCAAATGTTAGATAGACTAGTAGAAAATGAGTTCTTCTGCTTCTTGGATGGCTATTCGGGCTACAACCAGATAATGATTACTCCAGAAGACTAGAAGAAGACAACATTTACATGTCCTTATGGTACATTCACATTTTGAGGCATGCCGTTTGGACTATGTAACGCCCCAGGCATCTTTCAGCGGTGTATGATGGCAATCTTCTCTAAATTTTTAGAAGAATCTGTGGAGATATTCATGGATGATTTTTCGGTCTTTGGAAATTCGTTCGAAGCATGTTTAGCCAATTTAGAGCAAGTATTGAAAAGATGCGAGGACACCAACTTAGTACTCAATTGGGAAAAATGTCACTTCATGGTAAATAAAGGAATTGTCCTCGGTCACAAAATATCCAAGAAGGGCCTTGAAGTCGATCAGGCAAAAATTGAAGTCGTGGAGAAGCTTCAGCCTCCTACAAATGTAAAGTCACTTCGTATCTTCCTGGGACATGCAGGCTTTTAAAGAAGGTTCGTCAAGGACTTTTCAAAAATTGCATGCCCTTTAAGCTCATTATTGGAGCAAAATCGACCCTACAAGTTTGATGAAGAATGCCTCAAGGCGTTTGAGACTCTGAAAGCAGCGTTGGTGTCAGCACCAATTTTAATAGCCCTAGACTGGTCGCAGCCATTTGAGCTAATGTGTGATGCTAGCGACTATGCGATGGGAGCTATGTTGGTTCAAAGCAGAAAGAGAATGTTGCATCTTATAGCCTACGCCAGAAAAATTTTCAATGCAGCCCAAGCGAATTACACCACTACTGAGAAAGAATTGCTAGCAGTAGTGTTCGCTGTTGAAAAATTCATAGCATATCTTCTAGGGTCAAAATTCATCATCCACACTGACCACTAAGCTAACCGATACTTGATGACTAAAAAAGATGTCAAGCCGAGGCTCATCCGATGGATTCTACTTCTTCAAAAGTTCGACGCAGAAATAGTTGATCGCAAAAGAATAGAGAACAACGTGGAAGATCATCTTTCCAGACTTGAGAATATGGAACATGATCGAAAACAGCTGGACGTTAACGCAAGCTTTCCAGATGAAGCAATATTAAAAGTCACAGAATCTGCGCCATGGTATGCAGATATTGTCAACTTCTTGGTGTGTAATAGCTTGTAGAAATATAAGTTATTATAGTCACTATTTGAATTAATTAGAGTAACTTTAGAGCTAAACGCATGATTTTGGTAGTTGAATTATGTAAAATGTATCACCATGCGTTGGCACTATTTACAAAACAAAATACCTGAAAAATCATGAGCTTTTCTGTTCTTAAAGCAGGATTAAGAAGAAAAGAAGCCCAAATAACCTGATTAGAGACGAAGCTGCTGCGAGAACAAATGGAAACCCATGCATCGAAACTATGCTTCCGAGATCATGCATTGAGACCATGCGTCGATACCATGCGTTGAGAAAAAGTAGATATAGATGCTTGGACAAAAGCTGTCATGTCATTATGCAAAAGGATAACGCGTTATCAGATCATGGCAGAACCAATGGGCCGATAATGGGAAAAAGGCTACGCAGCAAGGCAGGGAATTTAATGCAAAGGTGTCAGGCCATCATGAGCTTCAACTTTTCAACACCTATAGAAAGCGACACCTATAAAAAGCCCAAAGCTTCAAAGGAAAAAGAGGAGAAAAAACTAGTTCAGGAGGCGAAAGCTCTGCACAACTCCTTCACCATAACCAGCCTCCATTTCGAGCTCGTCTGAGAGAAGGATTCCGAGAACTTTTAGAATCATCTCCTAGTGAGTGAGAACCTTTACCCTATGGATTTTATGTATCAGATAGCAACCATCTCAAGCCTCCATGAAGCAAGAAGTTGCCAGTGGCGGCTTGACGTCTTCCATTTCTGTTTATTTTCCATTTCTCTCCTTTTTACTTATGTTTTGTTAATGACATTTGAGAGAATGGATTATTTTCTTAATATAAGTTTGATTGACGATTATCTTCCATTTATTTCCATATTAAATGTCTTACACCATCTTATTTGAATGCTAAATGGGTTAGATATTAGAGTTAGTATTTCTTAAGCAATATGAAGTATGTTACATCCTGATGAATACATATCATTAGCTTGCATAGCATTGTCTGACAAACAAATGTAGTAAGCACGACTGTCTAGCTTGAGAGAGTAGATGGTTAATCTTTAGCATTTATCAAGACCAGATGAAGTGCAGAGATTAGTTCATCTTTTGCCAATGCAAACTTACCATGCGTCTTAGAGATAAGATTAATGTGGCGTCGAAACATCGAAAGATGGATTCACAAACTCAGTTTGTAGGTATGTAATACTTAGATAGGTTTAAGTAACAACTAGCTCCTGCGTTAGCTCTACCTTTATCGCATGGTTCCATTCATTCTCAACGCATGCTATCTAATACTAAATGACATTTGACAAACCATCGCTGCATCCACCGTATTGTTAGTTGTAGGAAATTTTATTCATTCTTTATGTATAGTTATAAATACATACAAATCTTGCACATATTAGTTGTATAGTCCACCGCATAGTCATGCATCTATTCTTAATGCCTAGTTATTACAAATCCCTGCGTTCGACCCTAGACTCACTAGGAAACCTATAAGAGCTTATACTTGGACTTCTTATAGGAACACTTGCTTGATCATTATCATACATGAGTAATTCTTGACGCGTCCTTGTACAGAAAACGATAACATCTATTTTTGGCGCCGTTGCCGGGGATTTGAATTAATAATTTAGGTTTTGAAATATTTTCTTGATCTATGCAGAAAATCTCAATCTTGGGCCGTACAAAGCGTTTAGGCCGAAGACGCACCTGACAGTTTATGAACAAAGGACAACCTGCATTCATTTCTTACCCTGAGATCGAGAGAACCTTTCGGGAAAGAAACAAGGCATTTCAAAGGCGGCGACAAGTTTACAGAGAGAAGCAATGGAAATCAAGCAAACAACACCAATCAGCCTTTGAGAGCAAATAATGGGGCTAATGACAGGCATGATGAAGCAATGAACCATGCGTTAGCCCAAGTCCAGCTTCAAACTCAGTTGCAGAATGATCAACAAACTCATCCTATTCTATTGGCACAAGATCGAAACCGTCCGATCAGGGATTACGCGTCGCCAATCTTATATAATTTTTCACCTGGAATTATGCGACCCGCGTCTCAAGGTTTAAGATTTGAAATGAAGCCAGTCATGCTTCAGATGCTACAAACAGCAGGTCAGTTTGGGGGATCACCCGGTGAAGACCCTCATGCTCACCTAAAAAGCTTCATCAAAATCTGTAATACCTTCACCATCCCAAACATAAGTGCAGATGACATCCGGTTGACGCTGTTCCCATTCTCCCTCAGAGATGAGGAGAGACAGTAGGCATATTCTTTGGAACCAGGTGAGATCACTACTTGGAACCAAATGATCGAGAAGTTTATGAAAAAGTTCTTCCCATCGACGGAGAATGCTCGAAGAAGAATAGATATCGCCAATTTTCAACAAAAAGACAGAGAAACCCTGAGCGATGCTTGGGCAAGATTTAAGAGGTTGGTGAGGAATTGTCCACATAATGGTTTTCCCGACTGTGTACAAATGGAGATATTCTATGATGGCTTGACCGAGGCATCTCAGATCGCTACAAATGCTGCCGCAGTGCGAGGACTACTTGATAAAACTTATACTGAGGCTAAGGAAATTCTCGATAGAATATCAAGAAATCATGAGGATTTGGAGGACTATGGATATAACCGAGCTGGCCTCAGGCAAAACAATGCGTCAGGAGCATCAGAGCATAATAGTGTTGCTGCGTTACAAGCTCAAGTTACCGCCATGACTACCCTGTTGCAGACTATGGCCCTGAATCAGTCAAATAAAGGAGACGGCAGCCAAGTTAACGCAGTGAATCAACTCAACGCCTCAGGATGCATCGGATGCGGGGAGCAGCATATGTATGAGGTATGTCCACAGAACCCTCAAACTGTATGCTTTATACGGAACAACCTGTATTCCAACACCTACAACCCTAGTTAGAGGAATCATCCAAATTTCTCATGGGGTGGTAACCGCCAGCCTGAGCAGCAAGGTGCACCCACGCATGAGAGGGGTGGATCATCTGGATTCCCCCATGAACATTAGAGGCAAAATCCACATCAATCAAGGCCTAGTCCATCATCATCAATAGAAGCTCTTTTGAAGGAATACATGCAGAAGAATGATGCCTTGATGCAAACCTAGGCGTCGTCCATCAGGAATTTAGAGCTTTAGATTGGCCAGATCGCTGGAGAACTTAAGACGTGACAGAAAGGATCTCCTCCGAGCAACACCGAAGCCTCATGCGGTACGGGCAATTAGGAAAAGAACAGTGTCAAGCTGTGACTCTGCGAAGTGAAAGAGCCATGAATGAACTCCCCCACCTAGTGAAGAAAACTCTAGCTAACGAGATTGAGAATCACTTAAACCAACCAGAGAACTCTCAACCAACAATTCACCTTTCCAGTCCCACCATTGAATCTGACCATTCAACGCAACAAAAGCAAGCTGACATGCGAAGAAGTTTATCAGGGAAAGATGCATCAACAAGTGTGTCAGCCGAGTTGCAAACGCCTCCTTATCCACAGCGGTTAAGAAGGAAGAAGAGTAATGAGAGGCAGTTCAAACGCTTACTGGATGTACTTAAACTATTGCACATCAACATCTCGCTAGTGGAAGCGTTGGAACAAATGCCCACTTATTCTAAATTCCTCAAGGACATACTGTCTAAAAAGAGAGGAATTGGTAAATATGAGACCATAGCGCTAACGCAAGAGTGTAGTGACATGGTCTGTGAAAGTATGCCTACAAAGATGAAAGATCCAGGGAGCTTCACCATTTCTTGTTCCATCGGGGGGGTTTACATAGGAAAAGTGTTGTGTGATCTAGGGGCTAGCATTAATCTCATGCCCCTGTCAGTATTCAACAAATTGGGGATCGCATCGCAGCCAACAACAGTCAGCCTACAACTGACGGATCGATCCGTTGTGCATCCTGAAGGAAGGATCGAGTATGTGTTGGTAAAGGTAGACAAGTTCATTCTCCCTACAAACTTCATCATCCTAGATTATAAAGCAGACGAAGACGTCCCTATCATACTTTGGCCCTCGTTTTTGTCAATGGGTCGTACACTCATCGACGTCCATAAGGGGGAAATCACTATGAGAGTTAATGATCAGGAAGTGATTTTCAACGTTTTTAAGGCATTAGAGTATCCAGGAAACAAGAGACCTGCCAAAACCTCGACGCAGAGGATGAGTTCCATAGAATGTTGCTTGAAGAAGAAAATGATGAAAAGAATGCAAATCTGGACGCACAGCAGCCTGAACAATGCTGTGCCGTGGGCCATTCTGCTTTGAACCCTTGACACCAAATCAGACCAACCAACGAACAAAACCATCTCTGGAAGAAGCACCAGAACTCGAGTTAAAAGCGTTGCCAACCCACCTAAAGTATGTTTACTTAGGAGAAGGTAACTCTCTTCCAGTTATTATTTCAGTTGCTTTATCCCCTAACCAAGAATCAGCTTTGCTAATCATTCTTAAAAAGCACATCCGAGTTGTTGGATGGACTTTGGCTGATATCAAGGGGATAAGCCCCACATACTGCATGCACAAAATTCGTCTAGAAGAAGGAAAAATGGATCCATCGAGCCCCAAAGGCTGCTGAACCTAGCAATGAAAGAAGTTGTCAAGAAAGAAGTGCTTAAATGGTTGGACGCAGGCGTTATCTTTCCCATCTCTGGTAGCAAATGGGTAAGTCCTGTGCAATGCGTTCCCAAGAAAGGAGGTATGACTGTAGTCCCAAACAAGAATAACGAATGGATCCCCACCCGCACTGTCACGGGGTGGAGAATCTGCATGGACTACAGGAAACTCAACGTGGCGACGAAGAAGGATCATTTCCCACTGCCTTTTATTGACCAAATGCTATATAGACTTGCAGGAAATGAGTTCTTTTGCTTCTTGGATGGCTATTCAGGCTACAACCAAATCATGATTGCTCCGGAAGACTAGGAGAAGACAACCTTTACATGTCCTTATGGTACATTCGCATTTCGACGCATGCCGTTTGGACTATGTAATGCTCCAGGCACCTTTCTGCAGCGTATGATGGCAATCTTCTCTAAATTTTTGGAAGAATCTGTGGAGATATTCATGGATGATTTTTTAGTCTTTGGAAATTCGTTTGAAGCCTGTTTAGCCAATTTAGAAAAAGTATTGAAAAGATGCGAAGACATCAACTTAGTGCTCAATTGGGAAAAATGTCACTTCATGGTGAATGAAGGAATTGTCCTCGGTCATACAATATCCAAGAAGGGCCTTGAAGTTGATCAGGCGAAAATTGAAGCCGTAGAGAAGCTCCCGCCTCCTACAAATGTAAAGACACTTGGCAGCTTCTTGGGACATGCAGGCTTTTATAGAAGATTCATCAAGGACTTTTCAAAAATTGCACGCCCCTTAAGCTCGTTGCTGGAGCATAATCGACCTTACAAGTTTGATGAAGAATATCTCAAGGCATTTGAGACTCTGAAAGCAGCACTGGTGTCAGCACCAATTTTAATCGCCCCAGACTAGGCGTAGCCATTCGAGCTAATGTGTGATGCTAGCGACTATGCGATGTGAGCTGCGTTGGTTCGACGCAGAGACAAAATGTTGCATCCTATAGCCTACGCCAGCAAAACTTTCAACGCAACCCAAGCGAATTACACCACTACCGAGAAAGAATTGCTAGCAATAGTTTTCGCTATTGAAAAATTCAGAGCATATCTTCTAGGGTCCAAAGTCATCATCCACACTGACCACTTAGCTATCCGATACTTGATGACTAAAAAAGATGCCAAGCCGAGGCTCATCCGATGGGTTCTACTTCTTCAAGAGTTCGACGTAGAAATAGTTGATCGCAAGGGTACAGAGAACAACGTGGCAGATCATCTTTCCAGACTTGAGAATATGGAACACGATAAAAAACAGCTGAACGTTAATGCAAGCTTTCTAGATGAAGCTATATTAGAAGTCATAGAATTCGTGCCATGGTATGCAAATATTGCCAACTTCTTGGTGTGCAAGCAATTTCCCAAAGATTTCAACACAGCAGAAGAAGAAGTTGATGCATGATGCGAAGTTCTATTATTGGGACGAGCCCCAACTCTACAAAAAAGGGCCGGATCAAATCTTCAGACTCTGAATTCCAGAGACTTCATATCAACGCATCCTATCTCAATGTCATGACTCCCCCTATGGGGGACATTTTCGAGGACAGCGAACGGCGGCCAAGGTCTTACAAAGCAGATACTTCTGGCAACTCTTTTCAAAGATGCCAGGGACTATACGATCAGGTACGACAAATGTCAACACACTGGAAATAAGTGCCGAGTTGTGAAAGGATATTTGCTCGATGTTGGCTGTCTCCATGCACCCCATCGTTGGTATGTCAAAACGAAGGTAGATAGCCCGGATCAACGTAAATCCACTTCAAACGAAATTTTGTTTGAGTTAGATAAAAATAGAAACTTTATGAATGAATGAACTCCATGGCACATTACTAAAATGAGGACATCAGATTGGCTGGAAATGAGTAAGGTTATTTTTGAGGAATAAGCTTGCCGCATCTAAAAATGAGAAGTATTTTCAAAGCGTCAAATGAAAAAGAACTTGGTGTGGTTATCTGATTATTGACATAGTCAAGGAATAGAAGGCATGTTGAGAGGGCGAACTTTTACTTAGACTTGGGCAGTAGAATTTAATAAATCTTCAAATAAATGTTTTGAGGACAAACATTAACTCAAATTTGGGGGTGTGATAACTTGTAGAAATACAAGTTATTATAGTCACTATTTGAATTAATTAGAGTAACTTTAGAGCTAAACGCATGATTTTGGTAGTTGAATTATGTAAAATGTATCACCATGCATTGGCACTATTTACAAAACAAAATACCTGAAAAATCATGAGCTTTTCTGTTCTTAACGCAGGATTAAGAAGAAAAGAAGCCCAAATAACCTGATTAGAGACGAAGCTGCTACGAGAACAAATGGAAACCCATGCATCGAAACTATGCATCCGAGATCATGCGTTGAGACCATGCGTCGATACCATGCGTTGAGAAAAAGTGATATAGACGCTTGGACAAAAGCTGTCATGTCATTATGCAAAAGGATAACGCGTTATCAGATCATGGCAGAACCAATGGGCCGATAATGGGAAAAGGCTACGCAGCAGGGCAGGGAATTTAATGCAAAGGTGTCAGGCCATCATGAGCTTCAACTTTTCAACACCTATAAAAAGCGACACCTATAAAAAGCCCAAAGCTTCAAAGGAAAAAGAGGAGAAAAAACTAGTTCAGGAGGCGAAAGCTCTGCACAACTCCTTCACCATAACCAGCCTCCATTTCGAGCTCGTCTGAGAGAAGGATTCCGAGAACTTTTAGAATCATCTCCTAGTGAGTGAGAACCTTTACCCTATGGATTTTATGTATCAGATAGCAACCATCTCAAGCCTCCATGAAGCAAGAAGTTGCCAGTGGCGGCTTGACGTCTTCCATTTCTGTTTATTTTTCATTTCTCTCCATTTTACTTATGTTTTGTTAATGACATTCGAGAGAATGGATTATTTTCTTAATATAAGTTTGATTGATGATTATCTTCCATTTATTTCCATATTAAATATCTTACACCATGTTATTTGAATGCTAAATGGGTTAGATGTTAGAGTTAGTATTTCTTAAGCAATATGAAGTATGTTACATCCTGATGAATGCATATCATTAGCTTGCATAGCATTGTCTGACAAACAAATGTAGTAAGCACGACTGTCTAGCTTGAGAGAGTAGATGGTTAATCTTTAGTATTTATCAAGACTAGATGAAGTGCAAAGATGTAGTTCATCTTTTGCCAACGCAAACTTACCATGCGTCTTAGAGATAAGATTAATGTGGCGTCGAAACATCGAAAGATGGATTCACAAACTCAGTTTATAGGTATGTAATACTTAGATAGGCTTAAGTAAAAACTAGCTCCTGCGTTAACTCTACCTTTATCACATGGTTCCATTCATTCTCAACGCATGCTATCTAATACTAAATGACATTTGACCAACCATTGCCGCATCCACCTCATTGTTAGTTGTAGGAAATTTTATTCATTCTTTATGTATAGTTATAGGTACATACAAATCTTGCACATATTAGTTGTATAGTCCACGGCCTAGTCAAGTATCTATTCTTAACGCCTAGTTATTACAAATCCCTGTGTTCGACCTTGGACTCACCAGGAAACCTATAAGAGCTTATACTTGGGCTTCTTATAGAAAAACTTACTTGATTATTATCATACGTGAGTAAGTCTCGATAACATTTATTTTTGTGTAACACGCTATGAAACTCAAATGTAAAACGAGAAAAGAAATCAAATCTAATCAAAACTAACAACAGTGTGCAAGCAATTTCCCGAAGACTTCAACGCACAATAAAAGAAGAAGTTGATGCATGATGCGAAGTTCTATTATTGGGACGAGCCCCAACTCTATAAAAGAGGGCTAGATCAAATCTTCAGACTATGCGTCCTAGAGACTTCATTTCAACGCATCCTATCTCAATGTCATGACTCCTCATATGGAGGAGATTTTGGAGGACAGCGAACTGTAGCCAAGGTCTTACAAAGCGGATACTTCTGGCTAACTCTTTTTAGAGACGCCAGGGACTATTGCGATCAAGTGCGACAGATGTCAACGCACTGGAAATATCTCAAGTCGAGATGAAATGCCACTTACCTCTATCTTAGAAGTTGAGCTCTTTGACATTTGGGGTATTGATTTTATAGGCCCATTTCTGCCATCAAATGGCCACAACTATATACTGGTAGCTATGGATTATGTATCAAAATGAGTCGAAGCAATCTCTTGCACTAAGAATGATGCAGCGACAGTTTCAAATTTTCTTCAGAAGAATATATTAACAAGATTTGGAATGCCGAGAGCCCTGATTAGCGATGAAGATACGCATTTCATTAATACAATCATTTCCAAGTTGCTAATCAAATACAATGTACATCATAGGGTGGCAACTGCATACCACCCACAGACAAATGGGCAGGCAGAAATTTCTAGTAGAGAGTTTATTCCTCTTGAAAGGACTGGGCATCCAAATTGGATGAGGCGTTATGGGCATATCGGACAGTATCCAAAACGCCTCTCGGAACGTCACCGTACACGCTGGTCTTTAGAAAGGCATGCTATTTGCCATTGGAGCTAGAACACAAAGCATTGTGGGCTGCCAAGACATTGAATATGGACCTGAAAGTAGCTGGAGAAGCACGTCAGCTTCAATTGAATGAATTAGAGGAATGTAGATTGCAAGCCTATGAGAACGCAAAGATATAGAAAGAGCGAACAAAGTGTTGGCATGATCAACACATCAGTAAGAAATCTTTGCATGTAGGTCAAAAGGTCTTCTTTTTTAACTCAATACTGTGTTTATTTCCAGAAAAATTAAGAACAAGATGGTCTGGTCCTTTCGTGACCAAGGAAATCTTTCCTCATGGTGCTGTAGAGCTGATGAATGAAGACAGCACCAACGCATTCAAAGTTAATGGTCAATGCGTGAAGCCATATTATGGAGACGGCCTTGAACGAGACAAAGTAGTCGTTGCCCTAGAAAAGATAGAATGAGGAAAAGATGGACGCGTCCTACGTTGACATTAAGCATATATATCCCAGGGACGCATCCTAACTTTCGTACCTTAATTGCTTTTATCTTAATTTTTTCTTTCTTCCCGAATTATTTCTTTTTTCTTTCTTTTCGTCATTTGATTTGATTTGATTTGATTTTTATTTTGTTTAATTTTAGTTTATTTTATTTTTTTATTTGCTTTGGAAAATTTTGTTCAAATGCTATCTATCATTTTGCGTGAGTGAAAATTGAACTCAAATCAATTCCAAGGCGTCAACATCGAAACGATGCGACACGAGTAGCTCGACGCCTAGGGGGGAATCTGAAGCAATTCTATCACATTGCTATCAGATCAAGAATTCGAAAAGCTAATTGCGCTTAAGTCGGCTGTCATCGACGGTTGTCAGACCATTCAATGCAGCTATGATGTCATGCATCAAACCACTAACCCACGCGCTCAGCCAACCCATGTGCTCAGCCAACCCATGCGCGCAGTTAAAACCCTTTATAAACCCCTCTTCAACCCTTTTTCAAGTCATGCTTCCTTTCTCTCTGAATTTTTCGATAACCGTCGCAATTTCTGACTTATTCAAAACAATCTCCCGATTCTCACCCAATTTTCTCTCTTTTCACCTATACCCTTCCCATGGCTTCCCAGCAACCCACCTCCTCCAAAAGCCCTAAACTTATGGCCTCATCCTCGAGGCATGGTAGTCGGTATCTGTCCACTACTTCCGCCACACCTGAACCCCTCACCATTGTTCACCCCAACAGTCCTGAGCTGGAGGTGACATCAGCCCTATCTCCGCCGCGCTCCAGGGACCTGTCTGAAGCTCAAGAAGTAGGAAGGAATGACGAGTCCACCGTCTTCGAAGATATTCTAGACACCATTCATGAAGAAAACGATGCCTGGTTGGACGGGTTGGTCGACCAGAGGATGAAAAATAAGTCACGTGGATCAGTCCCTGCGATGAGTGGTCTTGAGGAATCGGACTCCGATGAAAGACCTATTGGTAAAGTAATAGTGGCGGTGGAAAAGAAGAAGTTCGCCACAAAAAGGAAAATCAGGCCAATAAGGGTCAGGAAAGAAGAAGCCGAGGAAGATGTACCTCCGCTAAAGAGGAAAAATGAAAAAGTAAAGGATGTGGGGTCATCTGAGGCTATCGCCGCATCATCTATTGAGCGGTTAGCAGCGAGAGCGACAGAGAAGTCCAAGAAGCTGAAAGACGACATCAAGAAAATGAAAGAAAGGACGGAGTCGTTTCTCACAGCAGCAAAGATAAGAAAATCACATCTGGCGAACAAGCTGCCAAGGAGGCCGCCAGAAAAACTGAGTTTCTTCGTCGCATAGCTAAGATTGCGAAGGAATTAGAAGTTGAAGTAGAAGTGATGGATGCAGAGAAGCCACCCAAAGCTGAACACATCAAACAAAACATAAAAAGAATAAGGGAGGAGAAGAAGAAAGAAAAAGAGGTAGCAATAACCAAAGAGAAGCTACCGGAGAAAAAGAAGAAGACTGAGGTGGCTAAGACACCTGCAGTGGTTATAAGGGACGTGGACGCAGGCAGAGCAAGGAGAACGCCTACTAGTCCCATCAACAAGAACGAGAAGGGAAAAGAGAAATTGGTTGAGGAACTAACAAAGGAGGCAGCGAAGAGCCAAAAGAAACAATTCAGTGGGATCTATACTGAAGTGGGATTTTTCCCTGAGCCAATTGAGCTGCCCGCCTTCATCATACAAGGAGTCGACGCAATGGGTTAGAGGCAATTCTGTGAAAGCGCCTAAGTCATCCAACCCACCGTCGTGGAGGCATTTTACAAAGGAACCATTCACCGCAAGGCACACCAAGTCAAAATTGGAGATGAGGTGATTTCCTTTGAGCCTCAGGAAATCAACCCGTTGTTTGATCTTCCCGACATTGCGGCGGCAGAGGGAAATAGAATAATGTCGACGCCTACAGAAGCCGAAATGAATGACGCCCTCACAACAATCGCCAAACCGAGGTCAGAGTGTTCCCCAAAGGGCATTTAGACATTGGCGCCAACTTGCTTGATCGCCGAGGCCAACCTGTGGCTTTACTTCATCAAGCGGTCGCTAATCCCCATAACGCATGACGCCTTAATTTCACGGGACCGTACCATGGTCATTTACTGCATCATGCAGGAAATTCGGCTAGACGTGGGATGCATCATTGCCCCACAAATTCGAGGGTTATTTTTCAAGCCTAGGGGTCAGCTATTCTTCCCCTTTCTTGTGACAAGACTGTGCGCCAATGCAGAATTCATGGAGGATGCGCCAGTCAGAGCAGTAAATGGAGTCCTCTCAGCTCAAAGTCTCAGACGAATATTGAAGGACTCACCGCATCTGCTTGAGGTGGCCAATGCAAAGAAGAGGCCGACCAAGTCACAAGAACCATCATCCCCCCACCCCTCCTCAACCCAAGAAGAGGAAACTTGTCAAGAAGAATTTTGAGATTAAGGCATCGAGTTCACAAGCCGAAGAAACTGTTCAGCTCGACGCCAACACACAAGCCTTGACCGTTTATACTCATCCCATCGACCCAATCCCTGAGGAGCTTTCTTCACCACCAACTTCCCCTTCCTCTTCCCCTAAAATCCAAAAAGAGCCACTTCCTATACCCACCACCCAACACGGCCTCCCATCGCCTCTTCAACTTCCTATCGCAGACTTAAATGAAGAGTCGAAGGAAGTGTCGCCGCCTTCTTCGCCCCACCTGGAGTTAACCCTCTCCCCACCTCAATCATCTATCTTTCAAGAGGCAACTCTATCCCCACCCCCACCACTCGTTGAGCCGACCCTGACTCTAGATCCTGAGGAGTCAGCGCCCTTTCAATTCTCACCGCCTCGCCATGAACCTCAATCTTCCAATCTTCCAACTCCACCAACTATTAAACCTTCTGCCTGCCCAACTTCTCAACCGCAGGCAGAAGCATCTACAAGCATGCATCATCAAGAAGACCCATATCAATTATGACACGCCTCTGCTCCGCTGCAGTTTGTTGATTTGAGTTTGGATGTTTGCTGTGATATTTGGATGATGGGATCCTTCACCCCATCATGGGAGACCTGGATGAAATTCAACGCAAGGAGATGGAAAGTCTCCAGCGGCAAGAAGAGTTGGCTCAACAAGTTTCACAATTGGGTCAGCAAGTGACCCAGATGGTGCAGCAACAATTGGAGCTTCGAAATTTTGTTCAACGCCAAGCTCAGCGTCAGGATAAACAATTCAGCACTATGATGAATTACATTTATGAAGTGTTCGTCCAACGCATCCC
Organism: Citrullus colocynthis; assembly: GCA_031780015.1. Classification (NCBI taxonomy): domain Eukaryota; kingdom Viridiplantae; phylum Streptophyta; class Magnoliopsida; order Cucurbitales; family Cucurbitaceae; genus Citrullus; species Citrullus colocynthis. The sequence goes on along the minus strand of QLSR01000222.1, from coordinate 831,994 downwards.
AGCACCAATTATTCCTCCTTCCCTTCAGCAACCCCTTTAGTTCAACGATCCAAATCCTCCCCCTGCGGACAACAATAACAACGCCCCGGGGAGAACTTAAATTTGGGGGTGTTCTTTGGGAATTTTCCTCATTTTCGTAAGTTTATTCTTTTGAATTTTTTTTTTTGAATAGTACAACGCATAATACATTTACATTAATACAATATTCAATTCATAAATCTCTTTGTTCTCTTTTGTTTGTGCTTTCAATTATTTCTTGCTTTATTATTTTCTCCGCCTTGTTTTTGTTTTTGCGTCCAACCTCCATGATGATATTTATGCTTTTCCCCTATAGACTTATTGAAATAAGAGGATTAACTCACAAGCCTTAGGATATTACACTTGGTAAATTACTTCCTAGAGTTAGTATGCGTTGCAAGCTTTGCCTAAAACCTCTTTTGCAAAATTTTTCTAAGGCAATCTCATAACTCGATTTCAGCAATGAGGACCTTGTTGCCTTCAAATTTGGGGCAAGAAAGATTTGAGCCAGGCGTTCAGAATTCGTAAAACACAAATAAAAAAAATATATAAATATATTTCTGTGGACAAACAACTCCGCTGACAGAGCACAAAATTAGTCTGTTAAGAATTGAGTTGAGAATAACTCGTTACACCACATAATAGAAAGTGAGAGTCCAAGATCAGCGAAAAATAAATAAACGGTACCACTGTCAACGAAACCAAAAAGGAACGCGATAAGTGCCGAGTTGTGAAAGGGTATTTGCTCGATATTGGCTGCCTCCATGCACCCCATCGTTGGTATGTTAAAACGAAGGTAGATAGCCTGGATCAACACAAGTCCACTTCAAAAGAAAAATTTTGTTTGAGTTAGATAAAAATAGAAACTTTATGAATGAATGAACTACATGGCACATTACTATAATGAGAACATCAGATTGGATGGAAATGAGTAAAGGTATTTTTTAGGAATAAGCTTGCTGCATCTAAAAATGAGAAGTACTTTCAAAGCGTCAATTGAAAAAGAACTTGGTGTGGTTATCTGATTGTTGATATAGTCAAGGAATAGAAGGCATATTGAGAGGGTGAGCTTTTACTTAGACTTGGGCTGTAGAATTTAATAAATCTTCAAATAAATGTTTGAGGACAAACATTAACTCAAATTTGGGGGTGTGATAACTTGTAGAAATACAAGTTATTATAGTCACTATTTGAATTAATTAGAGTAACTTTAGAGCTAAACGCATGATTTTGGAAGTTGAATTATGTAAAATGTATCACCATTGCGTTGGCACTATCTACAAAACAAAATATCTGAAAAATTATGAGCTTTTCTGTTCTTAATGCAGGATTAAGAAGAAAAGAAGCCCAAAGTGGAGATCGTCCCAGTCTTGATGATGCACTGTATATGACCCAACGGAGCCAATTTAGCTAAGACTTGCTCAGGAAAGGCCACATTACTTCAAATGGTTGTCAGTATGGGGTCTTTGTTGCAGTTGGTATCAGACATGGTTGAAGCTTGTTAACCAACACTAGTCTTCAATTTTTTATATCGGTGGAATTCTACCTTTCAACAAACCTATTGCTTTGAATGGGTAAATCAATCATTTGTCCTTGTGGATCTGACATTAATCCTCTCATACCTACTAATTGGTGTACTTGAGATGCATTTCCTTGAGCTCCCGAAAAAGACATTATATGGACTGGATTAAAAGGGTCGGTCATCCTAAAATTAGGATTCATTTCTTGTCGCAAATATTCACTTGTAGCATACCATATCTCAATGGACTGGCGTAATTTTTCTACTGCGTGTACGTTTCCCTCATAGAAGCCACCAGGTTGACCCCTCAGGCCGAATTCTATGGTCGAGAACGCTGTAATAAGAAATTGCGTTCTTTTATTCAAATGCATCCCATTCCAGGTTAGCTCTCTGCTAGGGATGCATGGGCTGGGCGCCCGTTCTTCATTCCCATCCTTTATGTTATGTAAATAGAGACTTCCCCTTCCACTCTCCAATATAGGGAACCTCTATCGATCATCTCACATATCTCCACTAGAAAAAGTGCTTTCTCAACTCATACAAGGTCTCGGGTCCCAAAAGTGCATGATAAATACCGCCAAAACCCAATACTGCGGAGGAAATTCAGTGAAGTACTCCAGACACAAAGTACGGAAAGGTGTCTATAACTTCCCCACCAGGACCTACCCCCCAACCTAGAGTAGCTAGGTGGGGAAGTCAAATTAATCCTTGTTCATACATGGGCTTCTCCGGTACGAAATGAGCCACTTTGAATAGGTTCATTGCTCTGGCCCAAAATACGATTAATCCGACATGGGCTACATGAGCCCCTAGTAGTTTACCGGATAAATTGAGTTGTCGGGCATTCCCGGCCCACCAAGCGAAATCGGTGGTTTCTTGGTCACGACCAGCTAAAGCTAAAGTTCCATTAAAGAGCGTTTCCACGGGGTAGGAACCTCCTGAGACTTATGGTGATGTCTTCTATGTTCTGGTCTCAGCCCGGGTCCTTGTACGCTGAAGCTGTCAAGTCCATACGAGGATACCGTTTCACTCGGTGGACAGTCGAATGATCAAAGCGAAATGCTTTAGGCAGGCATCTTTTGAGCATGTTCGGCTTCCAAAATTCCTGGAGTCCTACGGCATTCTCACAGAAAGAAAACATGGCTAGTAGATAACTATTTTGTTATTGTAGAAAGCAATCAGTTCTTCCGATCTTGTTTGGGCTTGGAAAGGTTTCCTTTATCAATTCCAGAAGTGGAGGAGCTGTTATTTATGTAATTGAAGAAGCTGTAGAAGAGCACCACCATGGTTCAGGTCTCGACACATGGGGGATTAATTCAGCAGCAAGGATCGTGAATCAAGGGAAGGGAAGAATGTTACCAGAATTTTGAAGTCACCCCCGACCGAGACCTAGATGGCAACCTAACCTAGTACGTCATAATTGAGAAAGGGAACACCCCCCTAGGAAAATCAAAATAACAAAACAAAGGCAGAATGTATCGAGAGGCCCACTCTTTGCATTCGGCTGAAAATGGTCATAGTCTAGAGTTCTGACTCGGGCTCGGGCTGTTACCATCAGCACCAAACAAAGAAGCCTTATCCTACAGGGAGACTGTGAAGAGCTCCAGGTGGAAGGGAGTTTTCTTAGCTCCCGATACGTCGAATGCCGAATCCTTAACAGGTGACGATGACCATTTCGGTAGCCACCGAAGTCCAGTCCAAGATTCATAAGGAATCTTAAGAGCCCAGGGGACATACCTTTCAACCAAATCTAGACATACCTTTATGAGATCGTTAAATAGATCTTCAGGGACAGAGGACGGCCTCTTCACGATAGAATCGTACCTTTCTTTCTAAGACTAAGAAGAATCCACTTTATTAACGAAAACATCGAAAGATAAAAAAGAGAAAAGTGAACCAGTTGATCCGCTGTTTCGCCCCTCCTACTTATCATCTGACGATGAAAAGAAGGAATACACCTAGGAATGCCAGAGTGGTTAAGTGACGCCGGAAAAGGTAAAGGGGGGTGAATTGTCCTTTCACTAAGAATACCTCTGAAGGACTACACCGCAAGACTTAATATACAAAGCGGTGCCGAGGTTCAGTCGCACCATCTCTGGTTCTTGGTAATGCCATCTGTCCTTTTGCGCCTCATACGCCGGCTCCAAGAATTTCTTTTCTAAAGACTATATGCTGGTAATGCTGGGGCACGCCTTAAAGTAAAGTGCTCCTCCCCAGGTCCACCGTCGTCAACTATCGATGACCTGCCTGAAGTGTTCTTCCAGCGCTTCATAGTCTTTATATAGTCTTTCTCGTACACCTGTAGAGCAGCTCATCAAAAAACGTTTCCCAAGTCGTGTTGCAACCAGACGACTCCATCTCTCTCTTCTATTGTGTCCTGAATCCTTAGAATCGGTGTCTGATGGTCTTCATCTCCACTGGAATCTTAACTTGGCGTCTTGGCTTCCTCCTTCGATCCGTCTTGCAAGTGCAGGGTAACCCTGGGCCGGATCTACTTTATCGACTGTGTGCTTGCCGCCTAATCCTTCCCAACTCTGGCCTCCTGTAGCTAATATTTTCCGAGTAGCGTCTCGTAAGCATCTTCGTGCTGAGCCGTCAAAGCAAAAAAGGGATGCTAAACTAAAGGTGCATCAATGGATACCTTCTGCCTCAAACACTTCCCCAGCGGCTTTACTAGTCGCTAGTCTGCCATTCTCAGTGTGACGAACTAGAAACTATAGTCAGAACATCGGCTTACCAATCGCCTACCATGTCTCCTCTGTTTTTGGATTTCACTTTCCCTTGCTTCGACACCGTGTTTTGGCTTTACTTCTTTAAAAAGAAAAGTGGATTTTGAAATCTTTTTTGAATCCACAGCGCAACCGGACAGATATTGATTTTGATGAACAGACAGAAGGAGGATATATAGATTTGCGTGCAGAAGAACTCTGCCTGAGAAGTTAGCCCAAGAAGCTTGAGCTTGAAAGCGGTATCGTACACAATTTTTTGATATAAATAAGAGCTTTTGTGGGCTACGGGTGGAGGACTATGAGATCGTTCACTCAATCTCGGGGAAAGAACTCCCTAAGCCTTAGTTGGAAGCTAAACCAAAGCTAAGCTTGTAGGCTCGTAGAGAAAGCTATTTTGCGGGTATACCCACAGATCTATGTTCCTGAACAGTCTCGGAGAAGGCCACCAGCACCCGACTTACCAGAATGTCCCGTGGCAGCACAATGCAAGTCTTGGTTCCTCTTGGAAGCACCATCAGTATTGAATTTTAACCGGAAGGAAATTCCCAAGCAATCAACTTGCTTACCTTCATACTTGGCTCAGTTTTCTTCGAATAGAAAGCAGAGACAGCAATTTAAACATCGTTAGCAATTCTCCGATAAGAATCATGAGGGAGAATAAAGTCTCCATCAAAAACAGCTCGACACCTTCACTCTAAACCAAAATCTTCCATGCTATCGCACAGAAGGTCGTACGCCACTGGCAATCAAAACCAAACTGAAGATCCTTACAAGAAGCATTGTTACATAACCAATCCGTGAATGCCAAGGAGTAGAAGGTACTTGCTGCTAAGGCCAAAAGCGCACTTTATATAATATATACTAACGCTTTAGAGTTAGAGGCTGCCACGGTGGGAAGTATAGGAAAAAAACTTGCGAGTCTTTAGATTGCACATTCATGCCCAGAATAGAATCTGCTGCTTGAGCTGCTGGGTGAATATCCCTTACTATTGAATCTGCTCCAGTTATCTCATCTATAGAAGAAGCTGGTATAGAATAGGCTTTTTTTTCTGGGTAAATGTCACAGAAGGAAGATGTTCTCTCTTTCCTGTGCTATCAAGATGAATTTTTCCCTGATTTCGAAATTGCGTATCGTATAGAAAGAAAGATGATTCGCTTTTTTTTATCTTTAGCCTTTTCGTGATAGCTTAAGTTGATTATAGAACGTTAGGAAGCCCTACTGGCACATCCAATCAAACTAGCTTTTGGCTACTTGAAAACTTGGCTTTATCACACTCGATAGCGGGGAACTTTACGATCACTTTTAGAACTAGTAAGAAAACTAAACAGAACAGGGTTTTCTTTTCCCATAGGTTTCTATCTATCAATTACGAGGGTAGGTACGTCCAGTCAAGTAATCAAAGACTTGGACAATACCGCATACCAAGACTGAACAACAAACTACTTTCCTTCTGGGTGGTCTACCCGTCTCACTTGCTTAGTCGACTAAGGTAAGGTAGCTTAACCGTGAAGAAGGGCCATTTCCCTCTCGTCCTATTGTGGTAAGGTTGCAGTCAAGTCTTGGAAGCAAGCAAGTCTCTTAGTGAGTATGGTAATCTGGTCTGGATAGGCAGTCTGGTTGTCTGATTGAGTAGCCCCGCAGTCCGTCCAGCCTAGTTTCCTAAGAGTGGTCGATGTCGGCTAAGTTCCTTTTCTTTTGTTTCGGGCCAGCTTTCTCTTGTAAGCATAACTCCCCCTCCTTTCCCCTATACTGAATCCTACCGAGAAGTAGAGGAAGTAGTCTTTGACTGAGTCCCCTAGTCTTCCATTCGATTCGGTCCTAACAACGGTCAAAGTCGTAGAAGGTCCAGTTGCTTCTTGCTTTTGCTTGAGTTCTTGTCCCTGTTTTCCTGAAGGAAGGAATTTGTTTGTTGCTCCAGTGAGCGATTTCTCTTTCCAAGCCGTCGAATTCTTCGATTGGTCTATTCCTCTAGTCGGCTTTAGATTAAGGTTCACTCCTTTTTATTTCCTTGAGAATGAAAAAGTCCTCATCCTCACCCGCAGCAAGAGCAAGGACTGAGTTTTCTTTGTTTTTGTTCCCTGAGCTTGAAACTGTATAAACTGCTGCCCTGGACAAATTCCTTATTGTGCAAATCGGAGAAAGGTACTCAAAAAAAGGTGTGATCGAGTCAATGTGCTTTCCTGGTGGATCACCATCTCTGATGCTTTCTTCTGTGTGTGATAGGTATGATTTTTTGTGTATTAGCGTATAGAAGGCACTTCTCCGTCTTTTTTGTGGAATGGAGAAAAGGGGCTTGACTTTAGGCCCAGCCGATCTTGGAAAACTCAAGAAGGAGTTCCTGCTTCGAGATTTGCTGCTATTCTTTAGTCCTATCCACTTTTGCTGGATCAAAAGAAAAGGGTCTATACGCTTGGTTGACCGCTTCTTCTATTTGTCATTCTGTTTTTGCATCTTGATCCATGATCAGGGCTTTAGTTCTTCTTTTGAGTTTTGAAAATCTCCAGAAAGATTCTTTCTCTGAGGGCGTCGTGCGCCAGCCCGAACTGATCCAGTGAGGGTAACAAGACTGACTCCATCTGTCTCTGAGATCCGAGAATAACGTATGCCATATATATCTGGAAATGTTAATCGATTTACGGGAATATTCCTGTAAGCCCTTTTGCCGGGGTTTCCACGAATATTAATGATTGAATCTTCCGGAGAGACTCCCCTGGCTATGCTTACGAGTTGACTAGCGGTTTCCGAGTCAAATAGCTGGACTGCCATAAAAGAACCTTGATTGATTCCCATTGTACTCGCCTACTATACTGAAACTCCTGGATCCGAAAACGGAGCCAATCATTCTAATGAATCTATAAGAATATGCTCAAGGGTCCCTCTTTTTGCTAATTGAAGGAGGTATTCCTTTCGCTTGGTAAGCAAGTTGGGTCGATATTCTTAGCCGAGCATCCCCCCAGAGCCAGAACACAGGCGCCGACCTCCAAGCTTTTCATGAGCACCGGCACAAGTGAATAAGAGAGGATCACGTCTCTGAAGGTGGCGGTATCACCGTCTACAGGTCGAGTCACGAAATCGAAAGTGCAAATACTCGACGCCGTGAATCAAGAAATTCGGGTGATAGACGAAGGCGTTGGTCCATCGGTGCCTTAGGGGCAATCATCCGCGCCAGTGTATAAAAAGACATTTGAAATTATTACAGTAGCGAGGAGCGAAGCAGCTCGACCGAGTTTACGAGGGAAAGGGAAGACTTTCCTATATTATGTTCTGATGGATAGGCTGGCTACACTCCCTTTGAGGTAAGAACAGTTCCTTTTGATTCAATTGCAAGAAAACAACCTCTTTTTAGAGTTTGATACGAACACTAAGCCAAACAGTCTATTTATACGGATTCCTCAAAAATGCAAAAATAGACTATCATAATATATGACAGAAGCATCACCATCACTCTGTCTGTAGGCTGTTGGATGCCCTTCTTCCTGGCAAGATCAGATCAAGAATAGCCAAAGGCTAGGAAAGCACAGTCAGACTAGTGCCATGCCCAAAGCACCAAGACTACTTATTCCGCTAAAACAGTAAAGAGACAAGACCTATTATGCCGGAAAAGTCAGAAAGTCAAGTGCTAACGTGCAGCTCCCATTCCTCCACCAAGAGAAAGCCTAAGAGAAGACCATGCTACCAGTCCTAGCTGGCACCGAAGCCAAGGGAAAGCATTTGAACAAGAGGAATGAAAGGCTTGACTTTAGAGTTCGATCTGGTTTTCATCATTTTCGCTTAAATAACAAAAAAGGAAAGAAGGGTGTGTTTTAATTTCCTTTGTTTGTTGACCGCAGTGCCGATATTTTTCTTTTGTTTTGGCTTTTAATTAGCCTAAAAGTTCCAGAGTTGGTCCGATCCCCCTTTCCATTGTTTCACTGACAAAACCGACCTTTCAATTTGACTTAACGAAACGACTTCGACTTTAGAACAATCAATCGAACGGGTAAGGCTAAGATAAGGGCCTGTTCATAATCCCTATTCAAATTGCTTGCTTGACTGATTAAGAGAGTTTGGACGGGAGAAGAGGCTTTGATGACGAAACGAAGGTACAAAGTGGATTTCTCATGGCCCTCCCAATAAATCATTTTTTTGCTATACGAGCATAAACAGTAACCATTTTTTTAGAATACCAGCAGGCGCCTGGAAAACGGAAAACTGGTTTGATTCATTTTCCACGTAGGGAAGCATAAAAGGAAAGCGGTCCTGCTCCGTGGGCTTCCCTTCTTTAAGGCTTTAAGGCGGTGATAGGCTAAGAGAAAGAGATTCCTCTTACTTGGTAGAGGACTACCTCGGGAATGAATGGACATGACCTTTCATATACTAGAATTAAAGAGCCGGGGGGAAAGACTTCACAGACCGTCGAAGGTTAGCTAATCATTCCATTGATAACGCAGGCGGTGATTGATATAGGGTCAGTGTGCCGGTTCTCCGGATCATAGAGGGGGTCTTCCCATTAGTCAGGGATATACTTGCTTGGTATCCGGATTCACCTGGGGAGGAATTTATTCAGCGGATGTCGAGTCAGTTCGAAAGCCAGTCCCCACAGGAGCATAAACAAAGCGAGCAGGGCCAGTAGTAGATCTAGGATCAATACCCTTCTAAGTTCTATACCCAGCAGGAGCAGCAGAAACGAAGGTTGAAGCATCACTAGAGACATAGGTGGGAACATATGATCCACCAGTAGCATCTAAGTAAGTTGCGTACCTTCCTGCAGCCGCTTCAGTCGTTTCTGTTGATGGAGCAGTTAATTAAGCACTTGAAGTTGACTGATAGTGATGCTGGTAGATCTGCTACCTACGCCTTTGCTTGCCTTTCTGCTGATGCCTATAGCTTTCCCCCTGCCTTTGCAGGGTGGTATCGCTCTCTAAATGCTGGGTCTACTGTTGCTGAAACTACTTGTTTAGGGTAAACCATAGGAACTACTGCATCTGGCTCTGCCACTGATGGATCATATGCTGCTCTAGCCTCTGCTAGCTCTAACTAATCTGTTTTCTCTCAATTTTCAAGCAAGGTCTGCAAGAGAGCTGATGTTGGTATTCGAGCTAAAGCTCCTAGAAGAACTCTCGATAAAAGGCACTCGAGCAACTAGCTGATGTTAAGCATTTCAAACAGCTAAGACTGGTATTTACCCTTATGGCATTTCACTGACATTCTACCATTGAAACAGCGGATACTTGCATTCGAACTGATACAAAGATTGAAGAATTGCTGGTACTAGCAGCTTCTTCTTTCCTTTTTTGTTATTAAGAGACAATGTTGAAGGCAAGTCAAGCACTAAGACAAAGCAGCAATAAGACAAGTTTAAGACAACCGGCGGAAAGGGCAAGTAATGGCACCTTAGAAAAGGCGGGGGTATACCCTGAAACACAAAGCTGATGGAGATTTCACTGGCTTTGTTAGTGAGAGCTAGCTTTAAGGCTAACTAGCGAGTAGTTGCATAAAGTAGTCAGTCACTAGGTTCAGCAGTATATTCTTTTGATCCAAACGCACCTCGGTACTTCCATCCGCCATCAACAGGCCTAAGCAGGCCTAGTAGCTTTCATATTCCCGTATGAGTAGCGTGATTGATTACTTCCGTCTGTGATTTCGTGCCATTTTCAGTAGTTCCTTAGCTTAGTCAAGTAGGGATGGGGGGCTGATAAGCCGTAAACAAGCATTATATGAATGAATCCAGGGCGTAAGTCAGAATAGAAGTCTTTTCCAAGCCATCAGGTGAGGTCAATCTGATTAGATAGTCTTTTTATTCTGTAAGTGTTCTCTTCTCTACTCGCAGCCTTACTCCGCTGCTCGGCCTAAGGAGAAGTTAGACTTGTCATCAACATTGGTAGCAGGTTTCTCTTTGGGTAAGTACCGAAAAATGGAAAGGG
>QLSR01000222.1:809324-816824 GCA_031780015.1 Citrullus colocynthis | reverse complement strand
TACAGACTCTCTGGCCTCCAGGGCCGACTCGACTTCAGAAATGATAACAGACACTGACGGGACAGACTGAAGACCATCCTCCGAAGAGGTTACATTAAACAGGGACTCAACAGACTTGACTAAGACTGGTTCATCTCGAACACTGAAAGACTGAAGCTGAGGAAGAGAAGACCAATTGCGTGGTGCTCCATCGGTTGGGATGATGAGAGTGGATGGGTCTTTTGCCACTGGGTTCGCAATTTTCATGGACACCATCCCTTGTTCCCCTGCCGCACCGTCCTGGGTAAACATAAGTTGAAGCTGGTATTCTTCCTCAATCTCTGATTCAACAGCCTTCCTTTTCTTCTTTCTTCTCTGGATACCAGGTCAAGATCCCTGGTTCTTCCCACTGGTCGATCATTTTTGCTTTCCCCTCATCAAGCTTCCAGGTTACTTTATCTGTAAAGAATATTGATTTAGAAACCCGGCACGCGGTTCCCGCTAGCATCGATCCATGGCTCCGGAAAACCGAAAAAGGGAAAGTTATATCTTTCTTTGACTAATCGCCCATTCAGAGTCTGAAGATATTTAAAAGCTTTCTTACGAGACTCTTATTCTTCTTTTTCTTCTTCTTGTCTTCCAATTTTTGGAGATCTTCTTCCGTAGGTATATACCCCAACCCAAAAGGTGGCTCAATTGCCTGGACATGAATTGGCTCCACGATTCCTTGGTGACGCCGGCCGAGTCCTGATCCGGGGAGGTGGCGCATTGATCGGAACATTTCCCTGACAAAGACATTGTCACTAAAATCGGGCAGGGCTAAATATTCCTTGACTGGTTCTGCCAACTCAATGACCTGCACTTGCTCGAACTGGAATCCTGCCAATTCCAAGTTCTCATCGTGCTGAATTTCTCGCACTGGGATAGGGTCCAGCACCGGCTCTTCTGGATCTCCAAAGATCGAAATTGAATGATTCCCCTGTATGAACGTCGACTTGATGATGCAAAGTAGAGGGGACCGCTTCTCTGGCATGAATCCACGGCCTTCCAAGTAGCAGGTTGAAGGAAGTCGGGATGTCTAGTACCTGGAATTTTTCCTTAAACAGGACCGGCCCTGCAGTTCATTCTAAGGCCAGGATGCCCATTACCCCCCTGTGTTGTCATATGCTCTAATGGCCTGCGCTAAGACTGCGAAATCTTTTTGCTGATATCTTAAGCAAGTGGCAGTTCTGAATGGGCACACGTTCAAGGCCAATCCATTGTCAACCAGAACCATTGGCACCCTTTTCCCTGTAGTGATCACTTGAATGTGTAAGGCTTTGTTATTGTTCATTCCTGCCTTCGGTAGATCCTTATCCGTTCAAGTGATAATCTTTGCCATCCGGATGTGGAAAATGATTTTGACGGGAGGAGATGGTGAAGTGTCCAATGACACATGTGTTTCGCCCCGCATTCTAAGGACAGGATCACTCACGATGGCTCTTAGATGCCATGTGTTGGGCCTCCTCATTGTTGACAAAATCCATATCATCATTGGTGCCGTATTGATCCAGTTCGTCGGAGTCCATCCACAAAGATGCGGGGAGGGGTTTTAGGTCTGTAGGGTCCGAGCAACTAGGGCTTTCATCAAAGGGTTGAGGAATTCGAACGAGGGTAAAGGATAAATGTTTCACTTTCTGGGCTTTCCGGGAGTAATTGGAGGGGTTGGGAGATTGTCGTAGAAATCATCCCACCGGAGCATGTGAACTCGAGGTGGGGGCTCAATCTCGTCTCCCGGATTCCAATCATGTCTTTACCATCCGTTTCTCCCTTTTCTCCGGCTGGCGTGATAAGGAGGGACGGATCCCAACTCGAAAATGTCGGCTCGATCATGTTTATATTGGCAGGAGGAGGTAGAGCATGAGTGGGGAGGGGATTGGTAGTGACATTAGGGCGGTTTGCCCTTGGTGGCTCAATTTTCTCTGAATCAATAAGGTCTTGGATGTCATGTTTCAGCCTTAAACACCGGTCAGTATTTTGGCCATTTGTCTGATGTTACAGTAGGCATTGGCTTTGTACCTAGGAGGAAGAGGATCTGGTGGCGGAGATGGGGGAAGAGGCGTGAGTACACCATGCTTTTGAAGCTTTTCCAAGGCGCGGCGAGAGTTATGCCTAACGGAGTGAAAGTCCTAGGTGTCTTTGGCTTTACGTCAGACAAGACATTGACTTCACTGTTCTTGCTTGTTCCCCCCAGGGCTATCTTCTTTCCTTTTGGATCTGCCTCTTTGACCTGTGATCCATGAGTCCCATTGTAGATAGCATCTTCAATACGAGTGGCCGCTTCAATCAAAGAGTCATAAGTAATCATCCCTTGGAAATCGAAATAGTAATGGTATTGCCTACTCATGTTATTGATCATTATCCGAACTTTTTCCTTTTCTAGGGGGAGATCGATCACTTGGGCAGCTTTGGCCTGCCAACGGGCCAAGAAATCCGTGAATGTTTCATTTCGTCGCTGGCGAGTCATTTCCAGCCCTCTTCTGGTTACTTTAATCGGGGTGTTCTAATTTTCTATTGTTCAAAAAAGCATTGGCGATGTCATCCCAGGATTTAAGGGTAGATTTGTCAATCTGTGTGAACCATCGCCCAGCGGCCCCACTAAGAATTCTAGGAAAGATTTTGGCCATATGCTTCTGAGTGAGCCTCATAGAACCTACATTTGAGAAAAACAGCTGCAGATGAGTCTTAGGACAGCCAGTTCCATCGTATTTGTCTATGTCAGGCATCGTCGAACTTTTCTGGAGATTTTTCCTCTGGAAAAATGGTCAATCCCTGAATGTTGAGCCCATGGTCTCTAGACCCTTTATTTCCGCAACTCTTCCTGTAACTTGGCTAGCTGCTCCCCTTGTTCTTTCAACCATTTTTCCATTTCAATTCTGGCTTTAGGGGAAGGAAGGGCTGGCTATGGCCTGTTAAATTCAAAAGGCTGTCCTGGGTCGAGAGAGTCTTCAGCATATTGGTCACAATCATCAAAGACCTGAACCGGAGGTGCTTGAGGTGCAGTAGAAGGAGCTGACTTATTGATGGCTCGATTCAAGCTTTCCTTTTGGGCCAACAGCGCCTTGAGAATGTCGAAAGTGGTTGGTTCAGGCGGAACTGGGATTTCGGGTTCATCTAACATAGTAGCTACAATGGGAGATTAAGAATTCGGGGGTGTAACTTCTTCTACACGAACCAGTCGGCGAGATGGGCGGACCCAGGACAGTTCAAGGGGAACTTTCTTGCTGGATGGAATGATGTTAAAAAAAAAAAATCACCTATCTCATAGTGTTGCTTAGTGCTCAGGTGCATCCTACTGGGTGTTCAGTAGTTCTATGGCCACTACATGATTGAATTTAAGCTCTAGTAGGACAAGTTAAGGTTCCCACTGCAATGGGGGCTTCAAAATATACCTCCCAGCCCTTCATCCCTAGGACGTAGGACTGGTCAAGCGGTACTATGCACTCCCACTTTGGTATACCCTCCTAAGAGGAGTACTTGGCACCTGGTGGCGGGTTTTGGGGATGGTATGACTCGGCTCCCTGGACCGTAGCAACCTATACTTCCCACCGGGTTTTCCTATTTCGGGACTATATGCAAGATGCAAATGCATGCAATGCTTAGGTGTAGTGAGGTGGTGTGTGCTTATTGAAAATAGGTGAACCCTAAGTTTCTACATATTCTATTTTGAACAAAGGAAACAAGAACAATGGGAATGTTGGTTCATTTTCAAGTCAAGCTATTGAGAAGCCAAAAACCATAGATTTGAGGCTTCTATTCCCCAGTGGAGTCGTCAGCAGTAGCGCCTGCATTTTGTTTGGCACCGCTTGCCACATCATCACAACTTTGGCCACAAAGCCCTAGCAAAAGAGGAGAAAAAGGGGTTTAGAGTCGCCACCTAGGCATAGGGCCTTAGGACTCAAGAATTTGACTCCGAGTCTACGAACCATTGGTCCGGGTAAGGCCTTCCTTTATATATTCCAATATAGTAGCGGGGCGTTACCGCAGGCAAGAAAACGGAAGAAGCAAGTCATTCAGAATTTCGTATTAAAAAAATATGTGATGATTTTTCTTTAAGTTAAGAGATTGGCCATCGCCCAAAGGCGGCTCATTGAGTCGGTCATCGATTGCTAAGAGCCTTTCCTCACTTTAGAAGAAAAGCCACTTGATTTGATTATTAGTAAGGGGACCAATATTCGTTGTATATCTATATTGGACTTTCGATGCGTCGAGATCATGCGTTGAGAAAAAGTAGATACAGACGCCTGGGCAAAAGCTATCATGTCAATATGCAAAAGAATAATACGTTATCAGGTCATGGCAGAACAAATGGGCCGACAATGTGAAAAGGCTGCGCAGCAGTGCATGGAATTTAATGCAAAGGTGTCAGGTCATCATGAGTTCACCTTTTTGACGCCTATAAATAGCCCAAAGCTTCTCAATTCGAAGGGAGGAGAGGGAGAATCAAGAGAGAAACGTGTGACAGGCGTGAAGGCTCTGCACACCTCCTCCACCATAACCAGCCTCCATTTCAAGCTCTTCTGAGAGAAGGATTTTGATAACTCTCAGAATCATCTCTCAGTGAGTGAGAACCTTCACCCAACGGATTTTATGTATTAGATAGCAACCATCTCAAGCTTGCATGAAGCAAGATGTTGCCAGTGGCAGCTTGACGTCTTCCATTTCTGTTTTATCTCCATTTTCATTCTTCCTACTTATGTTTTGTTAATGACATTTGAGAGAATGATTATTTTAAATATGAGTTTGAATGACGATTATCTTCCATCTATTTCCATATTAAATATCTTACACCATGATGTTTGAATGCTAAATGAGTTAGATGTTGGAGTTAGTTTTTCTTAAACAATATGAAGTATGTTACATCCTGATGAATGCATATCATTAGCTTGCATAGCATTGTCTGACAAACAAATGCAGTAAGCACGATTGCCTAGCTTGAGAGAGTAGATAGTTAATCTTTAGTATTTATCAAGACTAGATGAGGTACAGAGATGTAGTTCACCTTTTGCCAATGCAAACTTACCATGCGTCTTAGAGATAAGATTAATGTGGCATCGAAACATCGAAAGATGGATTCACAAACTAAGTTTGTAGGTATGTACTTATACTTAAATAGGTTTAAGTTTTTCGTCTAACTCCTGCGTTAACTCTACTTTTATCACATGGTTCCATTCATTTTCAAAACATGCTATTTGACACTAAACAACATTTGACTAACAATCGCCGCATCCACCTCATTGTTAGTTAGAAATTTTATTCATTCTTTATGTATAATTTTAGACACATACAACTCATGCACATATTACTTGTATAGTTCACCGCATAGTCATGCACTTATTCTCAACGCCTAGTTATTACAAATCCCTGCGTTCGACCCTTGACTCACCAGGAAAATCTATAAGAGCTTATACTTGGGCTTTTTATAGGAAAACTTGCTTAATCATGATCATATTTGAGTAATTCTCGATGCATCTTGGTACGGAAATCATCATATCTATTTTTGTGCAACAAGCTAAGAAACTCAATATAAATCGAAAACAGATATCCAATATTAAAATAAACAACATATATACTCTGCTTCTGTTGTTGATAATGCTACTATTGACTGGCCATATAGGAAAACAAAGCCTGTTAGGGACCTTCTTTTATCAATGTCTCTTACGAAATCTGAATCAACAAAGCCTACTAATTCTAGTTGAGACTTTTCTGCCTTTTGATAATATAGCTTAGCATTTCTAGACCAAATTAGATACCTAATAACCCATTTAGTTGTTTCCCAGTGCCTTCTTCCATGATTAGACATGTACCTACTAACTAAGCTAGCTGAATAGCATAGGTCAGGTCTAGTGGATATCATTAGATACATTAAACTCCCCACAGCTTGGCTATAGGGAGCCCTTTCCATTTGTTGCTTATGTTCTAAGTCAGTGTCATTAGGAGAATTAGCTAAAGAAAGCTTGAAGTGTTGTGCAATAGGGAAAGTTACTAGTTTAGCTTGACTTACATTGAACCTCTTAATAAGTTTCTCACAATAGGTAGCTTGGGTTATAGTTAGGTAGTCTAGGCTTTTATTTTTGTCAATGTCTATACCAAGAATTCTTTTGGACTCCCCTAGGTCTTTCATGTCAAATTCTTTATTTAAGAGAGTCTTGACATGAGCAAGGTCTTTTTTTGAGCTTCCTGCCAAGAGCATATCATCTACATATAGTAGAAGATAGACTTTATCCTTGTATGATGAGTGGTTCACATAAACACACATATCATAGGAGCTTCTTTGAAAACCTAAGCTAGCTAGGTAGTCATTAAACTACCTATACCAACATCTAGGAGATTGTTTGAGTCCATATATAAACTTGTTTAAGCGACGGAAAAGACTTTCTTTTCCTTTCACTTCATACCCTCTAAGTTGTTCCATATAGATGGTCTCATCTAGATAGCCATGAAGAAAGGTTGTTTTGACATCTAGTTGATCCAGCTCTAAGTTATGTTGAGCAACAAGGGATAGAAGAAGCCTAATAGAAGTTTGTTGCACAACACTGGGAGAATACCTCAGTGTAGTCTATGTCTTGCCTTTGAATGAAGCCCTTAGTTACTAATCTAGCTTTATATCTAGGAGGTTGATCCTTAGAGATTCCTTCCTTAATTTTATAGATCCATTTTGATGCAATTGGTTTGCATCCTTTAGGTAAGGGTGCTAAGGACCAAGTTTCATTCACATTTAGTGAGTGAATTTCCTCATTCATAGCCTCGACCCATTGAATTGTTTCTCGGCCATTTATAGCTTCCTCAAAAGTGTTAGGTTCTTGATCATTAGGAGCAACAGTTGCAATTAGCACCAAGCTCATATAGTTTGTATCAGCATATTTAGCTAGAGGAACAATGGTTCTCCTCTATCTGTCTCTAGTAAGGGAATATTGACTCAAGTCTAGTTGAGGATCAAAAGTTTCAGGTTGTATTTCAATAGTTTCTTCCTCTTCATCTAGATTACCTAAATTATTAGAGTCAATCGAAGGAATAGACTCTTTATCCACCTCAATTTTAGAACTAGAGGTTTCTTTACAATTTGATTTTTCTTCCTTATGCATAAACATTTCATTTTCCCTGAATGTGATGTCCCTACTTATTATGAACTTCTTTTCTATGGGATGCCACATTTTACCCCTTTAGTCCTTCTAGGAAACCTACAAACATACATTTTGTTGCTCTAGCTTTAAGTTTCCCTTGGTTTTGATGAACATAGCCCACACACCCGAATACCCTTGGATTTTCTAAGTTTGGAGGATGTTTAGACCACTTTTCTTCAGGAGTTAAGAGATTTAGTGAGGTGTGAGGACATTTATTTAAAGTATAGACAACATAGGCTACTGCCTCGACCCAATAGTTTTCACTTAGGTTAGCATCAGACAACAAACACCTAACCTTTTCCATTATAGTTCTATTAAGTCTCTTACCTACACCATTTTGTTGGGGGGGGGGGGGGGG
>QLSR01000222.1:731434-809068 GCA_031780015.1 Citrullus colocynthis | reverse complement strand
GGGGGGGGGGGGGGGGGTGTACCTCACTGTTTTGTGCCTAGAAATTCTATTATCTCTACAAAATTTATTAAATTCTTCTCCAGAGAATTTCAACCCATTATCAATCCTAAGATACTTACTCTTTCCATTGATTTGATTTTCAACTAAAGTTTTCCATTCTTTGAATTTAGTAAACACTTGGTTTTTAGTTTTAAGAAAAAATATCCAACTTTTTCTAGAGAAATCATAGTTATGGATATTGTACCTTGAGCCACTAAGGCTTGGAGTTGAAGCTCGCCCCCATAGATCTGAGTGTATGTAATCAAGGATACCTTGAGTGGTGTGCTGATGGAAAATCTTATTCATCAAGTCCATAAACATTGCCAGAGCATTTGTCAGACCAAAAGGCATCACGAGGAATTCATAGTGTCCATACCTCGTTCTAAAAGCTGTCTTCGGTACATTTTTTCTCTCTGACCTTCAACTGATGATATCCCGATCTTAGGTCTATCTTTGAAAACACTGATGCCCCTCTAAGCTGATCCAACAAATCACCAATACGAGGCAAGGGATATTTGTTGCGTATAGTGACCTTATTTAACTGATGATAATCAATGCACAGTCTCAAAGTACCGTCCTTTTTCTTCACAAATAACACCGATGCACCCCACGGAGATACTCTCGGTCTAATATACCCCTTATCTACTAGTTCCTGTAACTGCACCTTCAACTCCTTCAGTTCTGATGGTGCCATATGGTATGGTGCTTGCAAAATGGGTGTTGTTCCAGGAACTAGAACAATAATGAACTCCACTTCTCTATCAGGTGGTAATCCTGGCAGCTCTTCAGGGAACACATCAAGAAATTCATTCACCACAGGAATATCCTCGGGTCTTAACTTACCGGCCTGTGTATCAACCACATAAGCAAGGTGTAAGACCCTAACTCAGAATTCTTAAGATGGTTAGTAAGGAAAGAAATAAGACTAATTGAACGCATAATATTAGGAAAGAAATAGATATTTCACTAAGAGTGAGAATGAAGGATGGAAGGCATAGTTTGGGAATTAGTGAAGCGTTTAAATGTATTTCGAGCATAGCCCGGTTAATGCATGGATGGTAAAGCGCTAAGGTGTGGTACCTTAATTTAGAGAGAATTTGGTATTGAATTTTGAAAAAGGGAAAAAGAATCAGAAAAAGAGGAAACGCATGGCTCACAATTAGTCTTGGAAACTAACAGGTTATGGGATTGATTTTGAAGGGTGTTAAGCTAGAAAGAAAAGAGGAGCCAAAGAAACTTATGCGTTGAAGGTTTATTATGTGTTAGTGAGGATTTTGGTGTTGATAAAGAAGTCTATGCCCAAAGACCAAATGATTAAGGCAACTACAAGCGAAGGGTTGCTGTGTGTTGAGGGGTAGCTACCAGCTATGCGTTGAGGAGTTCAATTTCATGGTAAATGGAAATATAATTTTGGTTTCGGGTAAATGCATAGGTTATAATTCAAGAAGTTTGAAAGGGGTAGGAAGTTGGACGCATGGTACGATGCGATAAGGTACAAATGCATAGTAGTAAGCGTTTGGGACACTGACGCCTAGAAAGATACGGTGAAGAAATGGTTTCAAAGGTATTATGGCGGTAGGTAAAGGAAATAAGTAATAAAGCTAAAATCTTAAAGGAAATTCATTGAACGCACAAGGGCAATATGATTAAAGGAAAAGTTTGTACACTGAAAAATGTTAGACGTATAAGATAAGCTTATAAGGGCTAGGTGGCTTCATAAAAACTTGACACCTTATAAGCAGGAGGTGTTAGAAGTATGCTAAGTATTTCATGCAAGGTGACGCTTGGATAAATGCATGATTGGTTAAATATGCAACTTGACATGTGGCAAGCAAATGGCAAAAAGGGAGAAGTAGTATGACCAGCCCTTTACTCCAAAACTATAAAGAGGACATTGAGAGAAAAGGAGTGACTGATGATACTGAAGTAAGAATTTTTTAGAGAAAGGAGGAATCCTTGTGTCCGTAATAGAAGTTTGCGGCCAAGAGAGAAGCTATTCGTGACAACTTAACTATATCTTATGTTAAAGAAGTTGTCTTGCGTCTAAAAGGGTCAGCCTTGCGTTTAAGTTTCAGGGTGAACGATGCGTCCAAGTTGGATCTTGCACGGTCGACGCATCCAAAAAAGGGAAGTAAGGAAGAGTTGAGATACACCTCGCGTTAGATATCAACCTTGCGTCTAAGGGCAGGACTACGACCAACCGAGCTGCCAGAGGAATATAAGGCCTTGCGTTCCAGGGCTAGAACGCTGTGTCCAAGAAGCTCGCAAAAGAGAAAATAGCGGGAAGAAGAGAAACTATCCTTAAAGTGTTTTGTAAGTGGCACCTTTCTTTCTTTGAAAAGGTTTTATTAGAAACGTTATTCTGATTTTATTATGAGTCATGATTTGATGAAAGTGTTGTTTGAAAAACATGATGCTTAAATATATATAGTTTACAAGGTATGTCTTATCTGTTTCCTATAAATTGTTGAAAAGCATGTTGTAAAATGTAGTTTACCGAGAAATATCTTATCTTTCATGAAAAGTTTCATATGAACTAATTATGAGAAGTGCTGGTTTCTAAAATGTTTTAGAGGAGACTCAATGCTGAGAGACATGAGAAGGCATGTGAGTTTCCCCGGGACCCAGTACTGAGGGACATGAGAAGGTACATGGGCAACCCGCCATATTCCTATGTGCACATAGAGGTTGATATAGCTGGTGCGTCGAGTTTGCTCCGCATCGAGCCAGGAATGATTTCGACGTTGGGTGTGTTGAGTTTTGCTCCACCCCAACTAAGGATGTTTTCGACGTTGAGAGCGTTGAGTCATGCTCCGCCTCAACTAAGGGAAATTCTTAAAGAACGAATTGATTTCACGTACAACTATTCTGGAATGTACTTATGTTATACGATTAAGAGTTGGAAGTACGATTGTGCGGAAATGATGATTTGAATCCATGTTTTATGATTATGGTGTACAATGTTTTGAACATGCCTCTTTCGAACTAAAGATAGTTTTACAAAATCTGTCACTCATTGGGCTTTTAGCTCACTCTTTCATATGTTTTCCATTTTTCAGGTAGCATGACAGTTCCTGTTGCCGATCGAAGTCGAGGTTTGTCAAGAGTTAATGGTACTGCCGTCTTAGGAAGTGTGGTTAAACGGGCATAAGAGGAGTCTGACAATGGAAGTCGATAACAGGATTGATGACTGCTATCCTCACGCTCCATCTCGGGCTACAGGAGGGTAGTTCGAGATGGGGTGTGTCACAAGGTATGCTGAACAACCTTTGCTTAACAACTTTCTAGCTTTAACTGCGGATATCACACAAGTAGGAAGGAATTTCCTGTCCCCCTTGAAAATAACTTCATCTCCTTCGAATCCTCTAAACACGACATCCTTCTGGAAACAATCCACAGTGGCTCGATATTTGGATAAGAAATCAATTCCCAATATCACATCAAACTCCTGAATATCTAAGGGTATCAAGTTGGCTATCATAGTCACACCATCAATTTCAACCACACAGTCTTTATACACTTTACTGCCACAAACACATCACCAACAGGGGTATAAACAAACAGTTCCTCAGACAAAGATTCTAATGTATTATTTATATTCACAGCAAACATTTTAGCAATAAAAGAATGAGTAGCACTAGGGTCTATTAAAACATGAGCAGAAGTATGACATATAGAAAGTGTACCAGTAACCACATTAGGAGCATCTTTAGCCTCTTGCTAAGTCATTGCAAAGACTTTTCCTTGCTGTTTTGGTCGCCCTGTAGCTCCCTTTTGTCTTGATCCACTAGTTCCCTCATCAGCAATTCCTGCAGGTCGTTGTGGTTGACTAGCTGTAAATGAACCAGTTCTCTGTTCAGCTTTAAATTCTTGCATCAACTGAGGACATTCTCGTTTATAGTGACTCGCTTGTCCACAATGATAACATACGTTGCCCTTACACTGCCTCCAATGATACTTCCCACAGGTGTAACATAACGGTTTCCTTACAGAACTAGCTGTGGACTCTTCAGGTTGTCCATTTCGATTCTACTGTTTGAGCTGGACCAGTAGAACTCCTTGGTTCTTGCTTCCGTGCACCCTCTCCAGTACCTCCCTTGGAAGTATCCTGTCCACTCGATCTGGTCTTGAAATTTCCTCAACTGAAAACACTTGGTACAAATCTCCTACCTGACTGCCCCTGAGTAGTACTAGAAGTGTGGATTGTCCGTCTACCTCCAGCTGATTCGCGTTCTGTCCTCTTTTCCATCAAACTTCTTTCAACCCGCATTGCTGACTCTACTAATTTGGAGAAGTCTGCCCATTTAGCACTAGCAGTCACCGGGGTAAGTATTTCCTCTCGTAAACCTTCTTCAAATCTCTTGCACCTGTCAACCTCATCATCAACAATAGCCGTGGCATATTGAGACAGTTCACTATATTTCTTTTCATATTCCGCCACTGACATGGATCCTTGTACTAACCTCAGAAACTCATTTCGTTTTACATCTCGGAATGATCTTGGACAATATTTTTGTTGGAATGTCTTCTTAAACTCATTCCAACCTATTTCTCCTATATCTTCCTTCCTGCTCTCTACCATTCTCCACCAATCTTCTGCCCCTTTTTGGAGCAAAAACACTGCCAATTCCACCTTTCTATCATCGGGGCATCTCATCACACAATAGCATTTCTCAAGCAGATTCAACTATGCCTCTGCCTCTGTAGGATCGACAATGCCTTCAAAAGTAGTGGAACCCAAAGCCTTCAATCTTTCTATACTGTATTTCTTTTCTGGATCTGCTTCCACTGATCTAATGCTCGCAGCCAATCTTTCAGCAATTTTAGTAAATATATGCTCCTCAATATTGACCCCAACTTGAGGATGACTAGATTCACCCTCTGACATATCTCCACGGTCTCCAGTAGCTTGAGGAGTTTGGGTTGCTGATTGCCTCACTCGCCTGCTTCGAGGTGGCATGTTTCCCTATATGACAACACAATGTTACTATTGGCTAAAAATTACATGTTCCAACACTACAATGCATGATCCTATTCCCAATACTCTTTTGCTCTGATACCAACTTGTCACACCCCCTCCCAAATTACTTACATAACCTGAAAGGAGATGTGAGGACAGCATACATCACCTCTCTTGGGACGCATACTATCCACTTCTACCCACTAATCTTGTACTGTTTACAACATACGTATTGCTCCTTAATACTTTTCAAACCATAACATAATAGGAATTTTATATATATCGATAATTCAAATTTACAACTTATTCATAAAGACCCTATACAAAACCATGTTTCAACTCCCAGTAAATACACAGTTGAGTCTACATGCCACCTATATAAGGTTTACATACAAGCAACACTTCAAAACATGACAGATTTTTCTAGAAACTCGAAGCTTATGCAGGGCCAGTTGGAGTATGCAATGCACTAGGAACGTCCTTGCTACTTGGGAGGAAAAGAAAACATGGAAAGCATGAGCTAAAAGCCCCGTGAGTGACTAATTTTGTTAAACCATCTTTTGTTTGAAAACAGGCATGTTAAAATTGTTATAACACCATATACGTAAACGTGATTCAAATAATCATTTCTGTAAAATCATAACTTTCAACAATGTAATCAAATCACATATGTTCATGCCAAAATGATCGTACACGAAAATTAGTTCGTTCTCAAAACTTTCCCTTAGTCAGGGCGGAGCGAGACTCAACGCACCCGAGGTCGAAAACATCCTTAGTTGAGGCCGAGTAAAACTCAACGCACTCAATGTAGATAACAACCTTAGTTGGGGTGGAGCAAGACTCAACACACCCAACGTCACAACCTCTATGTGCACATAGGAATATCGCGGGTTGCCCAAGTACCTTCTACAAGTCCTTCAGTACTGGGTCTCAGGGAAACTCACATGCCTTCTCATGTCCTTCAGCATTGAGCCTCCTCTAAAACATTTTAGAAACCAGTATCATACGTAAATAGTTCACATGAAAACCTTTCATGAAAAATCAGATATATCACGATAAACAACATGCTTTTCAAGAAAACAGTTCATCTCAAAGCCATATCTCATAAGAAAAACCAAACTAAACATTTTCAATAAATTTCGTTTTCAAAGAGAGAAAAGTGTCACTCACAACTTGTCCTTAGGCCCTGAGCGGATTATATGCCTTTCCGAGCTCTTCTTGGCCTGTAAATACATACTTCTCACGTTACATTTTCCTTAAACTTCCTTTACATGATCGTTAAATGTGCATACTTAAACTCTAATCATGATTCACCACCGAGACTCCCTTTCTTTTCTAAAATAAATATAATAAGCGAGATTCTATGTCACTAGTGAGATTACCAACGAGATTTCACCTTACTAGCAAGATTACTAACAAAATTACACAACAGGTACACGGCACTAGCGACACCAGAATAAGCGAGACTAGCGAGATTACCTGAGGAGCGACACCGAGCGAGAGTCAGTGAGATTTGTGAGACAAAAACCTCCTCTGCACTACCAGCGAGATTCGTGTCACTACTCACACTCTAATATCTCAGCGATACCAGCTTCCTAACGACACCTGACAGCAGAGTTTCCTTCTTTTCTTTTTGTTCTCACTTCTATCAGTTCAAAGTCATATTTCCAGCTAGATTTAGAACTTCTTTCCTTCTACAAACTTGTAGAGAAACATGATTTCTAGCTTTCCTCAAATTTTCGTGGCTTAACTCGTCCTGGTTCGTCAGATATTGCAAGTTTTCTCCGCACTATTCCAGATTGCACAGAAATTTTGTATCAGTAACTTCCAGCTAAAAGGTTACACGTTTCTATTCCATTTCAACTCAGGCATCCTTCATAAAAGTTGTTCCAAATTGAGTTAACTTACTAACCTTAAGTTTCAGCCCAAAATTCAATCTCTTCAGCTCGATATTCACCAAACCTGGTTCGAACTGTGCGATAGCAGATGAAGGTTCTGTTTCAGCTTCAATTTTACCATGACCGTCCAAAACCTTGCACGAATTTGCCCTAGAACTCTTCTTCAACCTCTCCACAATGTGCAGCTAAAAGATAGCATAGAAATGAGTTTGGAAATAAAGAGAAATAAGTCGGCAAAGTTTTCCCTTCAATATAATGTTATAATCGACTTCTCCCCTTCCTTATCTTCTCTTCTTTCTTTTCTTTTTTCTTTTTTCTTTTTTTTTAATTCCCTTTTTTGTCTTCTTTCCCTTTTGGTTTCTTCTTCCTTCTTATCTTTTCTTTTTTTTTTTTTTTTTTCTTTTTTTTTTTTTTTCTTTTTTTTTAATTCCCTTTTTTGTCTTCTTTCCCTTTTGGTTTCTTCTTCCTTCTTATCTTTTCTTTTTTTTTTTTTTTTCTCTTTTTTTTTCTTTTTCCTTTTTTTTTTTTTTTTCCTTTTTGTTTTTTTTTTTCTTTTTTTTTAATTCCCTTTTTTGTCTTCTTTCCCTTTTGGTTTCTTCTTCCTTCTTATCTTTTCTTTTTTTTTTTTTTTTCTCTTTTTTTTTCTTTTTCCTTTTTTTTTTTTTTTTCCTTTTTGTTTTTTTTTTTCTTTTTTTTTAATTCCCTTTTTTGTCTTCTTTCCCTTTTGGTTTCTTCTTCCTTCTTATCTTTTCTTTTTTTTTTTTTTTAATTTACAATATGAGATTATTAATATTAATTTGCTTAAAGCTTTTGAACGTGCTTACAAATTAGGTGCTTACAGCTATGCAAGCTAATGATATGCATTAATCAGGATGTAACATACTTCATATTGCTTAAGAAAAACTAACTCTAACATCTAACTCATTTAGCATTCAAACAACATGGTGTGACATATTTAATATGGAAATAGATGGAAGATAATCGTCAATCAAACTCATATTAAGGAAATAAACCATTCTCTCGAATGTCATTAACAAAACATAAGTGAAAAGGAGGGAAATGGAGATAAAACAGAAATGGAAGACGTCAAGCCGCCACTGGCAACGTCTTGCTTCATGGAGACTTGAGATGGTTGCTATCTGATACATAAAGTTCATAGGGTGAAGATTCTCACTCACTGAGAGACGATTCTGAAAGTTCTCATAATCCTTCTCTTAGAAGAGCTGGAAATGGAGGTTGGTTATGGTGGAGGAGGATTTGTGCAGGGCTTTCGCCTCTTGAACTCGTTTCTCTCTCTTTTTTTCCTCCTTCTCGATTGGAGAAACTTTGGGCTATTTATAGGCGTTAAGAAGTTGAAACTCATGATGACCTGACACCTTTGCATTAAATTCCCTACCCCACTGCGTAGTCTTTTCACATTGTCGGCCCATTGGTTTTGTCATGATCTGATAACGTGTTATCCTTTTGCATAATGACATGACAACTTTTGCCCAGGCGCCTATATCTATTTTTTCTCAACGCATGGTCTTAATGCATAGTCTCGACGCATGGGTTTCCATTTGTTTTCGCAGCAGCTGGTCTCTAGTACTTAGGTTATTTATGCTTCTTTTCTTCTTAATCCTGCGTTAAGAACAAAAAAGCTCATAATTTTTAAGGTATTTTCTTTTGTAAATAGTGCCAACGCATGGTGATACATTTTACATAATTCAACTACCAAAATCATGTGTTTAGCTCTAAAGTTACTATAATTAATTCAAATAGTGACTATAATAACTTGTATTTCTACAAGTTACCATAGGGATAAATTTGAGTTTATGAAAAGTATTGTGATGTATGAGACGTTACTAGAGTATGAATGAGAATATGAATTATGACGTAAGAATAATGAAAACGTGTGAGCATATGAAAAGTGTTGTGATGTATGAGATATTACAAACTCATGATTTTATGTTATATTGTATTCTTATTTGAATGGCTCCCAATGTCGAGGTATGAAGAGAAGGCATGTGGGATATTTGTGTATGTAATCAGCTTCATGCTAATATTGTTTTGTTTATCATGAAATGATTAATAAAGAACTATTTATGCAAAGCATATTTGCTTTATATTGTTTTCTAAGGGACCCAATGCTAAGGGACGATGTAAAGGCATGTGGGAAATCCTGTGTTATAAGAAACCCAATGCTGAGGGACGATGTGAAGGCATGTGGGCAATCTTGTATTTGAAAACTCAGTGCTGAGAGATGTAGAGAAGGCACTTGAGTATCCTGGGGATCCAGTACTGAGGAACTGGGAGAAGGTACTTGAGTAGCCTGTGAGCAAATTGTGATTAAGTGATGCTGAAGTGTTGAGAGTACTCCACTCAGCTAAGGAATATTGACGTTGGGTGCGTTGAGCTCCGCTCCGCCTCAACTAGGGAAGGAGATTTAAGGAAACGGTTTGTGAATAATGTTTCCATAGATAGTCAGATGTGGTTAAACTATGATCTAATGTATGTTAGTGATGGATATGGTTGGATTTTATATTTTCACACTGTCGAGAAACATTTTAATTAGTCACTCACTGGGCGTTTAAGCTCATGTTTTCCTTGTTTTTCTGTTTTTTCAGGTAACGAGCGAGTTCGGGATGCTTAGCCTACAAAAGATACTCGTCTGGGCTTGTTTCAAAATCTAGAATTTGGATAATTGTAAATCCTGAACCTATTCAAATGTTGTACATATTGTAAGGGTTGAGAGAGTCATGTATAGTTGTTGTTGAAAATATTAAACCTTTTGGGTGTTAAGATAGTTATGGCAGCTTAACCCTAGTGTGGTTTTGTTAATAGATTGTTGAATATTTGTTTCTTAGGTTAAATTCTAAGATACTAAGGTTTGTTTGATGAATGCTTTAGAGGTATTGGTGTTTATTAATTCACACTCACTTCCAGGTTAGGAGGGTATTCGAGAGGGGGTGTGACACATTTACCACAGGGAACTGTACTCACTCTTTTCTCGCAAGTGTCCTAACTAATCACAACAAAGACAACTCTTTCTACCCCTAGTCATACATATCATTACAAGTTTTCTTTTTCTTTTCCTTTCTTTTCCATGCTTTTTCTTCATATGATATTTCTTTAAAGCACAACATTCTTTTTTTTAGCATGCATATAAATATATTTTTTTTCTTCATCAGTATTACATTACGACCCATCATAAAAGACACTATCCAATCAGTGGGGCCTATCGAGGTAACAACAAAAATACAAGCTAAGTAATATGATTCTAAGCATGCAGGACCTAATATAGGCACACAAAGAACTTAAGCATGCATGAGAAATTAGAAAATTTTTAGAAAGCTAAAAATCATGATCAATCACTTCAAACATTGCATCACGCAAGAGAATAAAAAAGAGTGCGTCATCAACCAGTCATCATAACGAACCAAGCACAGATGAGCAAGCAAACATGAAAACACACAATATTTAGTCCGAGCTTAGATGCTCAAGGACTCCAACCAGAAGACAGACATCCCCCACCCCCAACTTAAAATCTAACTTTGTCCCCAATGTGAGAAAAGAAAAGAAAAACAAGGGACAAATGAAAAGGGAAACAGAAAACTTCCCTGAAATTTGGCACGAAGGATGGCAGTGACATCTGACTCATAAAGGTAATCTCCTTTCCAACTCCCTTCAAGCGAGAAAAACTTAAAAGATCAAGAAAGGTAGGAAGCATTAAGCTCAATAAAAACAACAAGAAGAAAAGGAAATAACAAAAATATAAATCCTGGTTGCCTTCAGGTAGCCATGATCAATGGGATAAATGTTGAACATCCTGTAACTCGTGTTCATACACAAAATGGTTTAGCATAATCATTTATAAAATGTTTGTAATTAATAATTGCTAAACCATTGCTTGTGAGAGCTAAGCTTCCTACATTTGTATGGTGTTATGCTATTTTGCATTTAACGTCACTTATATGCATTAGGTCAGTAGCTTATCATAAGTACTCGCCAATACAACTAGCTTATGGTTATGAGCCAAATATCTCCCATCTAAGAATTTTTGAATGTGCAATATATGTTTCAGTTGTTCCATCACAACGTACTAAGATGGGTCCTCAAGCGAGATTAGGAATATAAGTTAGATTTGATTCTCCATCAATTATTAATATTTAAAACCCTTGATGGGTGATGTATTTACTGCACGATTTGCTGATTATCATTTTAATGAGGGGAGGAATTAAGAAGTTGGAAAAGAAAATTACATGGAATACATCGTTATTGTCTCATTTAGATCCCCTAAAAATCAATGTGAACTTGAAGTTCATAAAATAATTCATTTGTATAGCAAATCAATTACCAGATGCATTTATAGATACAAAGAAAGTAATCAAGTCACATATATCAGTTGCAAATGGTCCATCGAAAATTAATATTCCAACACAACAAGTTGTCATTAATGAGTCCAAGACATGCCAGAAGCGTGGTAGACTAATGGGTTCCAAAGATAAAAATCATTGGAAAAGAAAAATAGACAATAGTAAAAAAGACTTAATTGAGGATGTAAATATCCATGAAGAAACTCTAGACATGACTGATAGTTGAATTAGTGAAGAAGGTGAAATACGTAAAGATAATAATGAGATTTCAATAAATTATGTGTGACATCCCAAATTTTCATGTAATGCTAAATTAATTATCTTAAATTATTTGGTTAATTTTTTGAATTTTGAGGCTTAATTAAATTATGTTAAGAAATTAAGAAATTAATTCAATTTAAGTTAAGCGTGATGAAAGATTTGAATTTAATTCAATTAGTGGAAAATTGAATTTAATTTGAAGTTTTAAAAGTTGGACTAAATTGGAAAGATTTGTCATGAGATTTAAAGGTCAATTATGCTTTTGGGAGGAGTTGTTTTTATTGTAAGGAATTTAAGAGGGAAAAAGGAAGGTAATTATATATATAATTATTAGGTCTTGAAGTGTGTGCAATTAAAAAAAATTATTCTCCTTTTCTCCCCAGCTGACTCGTGTCTCACTCTCTATCTCTCCCCGATCATGAGTTCTTTGTCGCCAACTGTCCGTTGCGCCTCACGTCACCGCCACACGTACTACTATCAGGACTCTTCGCCGCTAGTCGTGTCGTTCAGTAGGTCCAACGCTGCTGGATCACGTTGCTGCAACCGGTCTCTGTCCTTCATTGCATCTATTATCGGCTGTTCTGGCAAACTGAAAGTTGTTGAAGCTTTCAATTCGGTCAAATAATTATTTCGTTCCCTACTCTAATTTAGTAATACTAGCGTAGTAACAGGTCAACCCACAGAGAGTTGATCAATTTTCTTCTCCTAAAGAGCTTGTTGTCGGGTAACGGGGGTGTTGAATTGTTTGTTTAATTTTAAAGCAATAACAATGAAGAAAAGCAATAGAAGAGGAATCAAGTTATGAAGTCGTTGGATCTAAATTGAAATTGACAAAACCTAGCTCGGGGTGAAAGTGGATCACTCTTAGTTTGCTACTCAATCGTTGATCAATCACAATAATGCTTCGCAAATTTTTTCTTTGGTTAAACTTAGCCAATCACTTCTAGAAAGGCTAGAAGGAAGTCCTATTGATCAAATAGATTAATATGCTTAGATGAAAGGCATCTTAGACATGTAATCCTATTAGCATTAAGTTCAAAGGTTATTGATAAGACGAACAGAATAATTGGAAATGCCTAATTAAGTGTTCGGTGCGAATCTCTCCTAAGTTAGTTAGATGAATGCAATTAGATCGGAATTGCCGAATCAGTTTACAACCCTAACTTAACCTTTGTTACTTGGCCATCTAGGAACCTAACAATTATGTATCAAGTGTAGATCTTTAACTATCAATTAAACATACTTGACTAATTTGTCAAATAATCTCAAACAAATTCGATTGAAACATCAAACAAGGTAGGAATTCAATTAACTATGAAATTGCACAGCAAAAATTATTCATAACCTCATGAGATACAAATTAAGAGTTAAACCCTAAACCCGAGCTAGATGATAGTACTTTAGCTTTGATACATGCTTGTACTTAATCCAAAAAATTGTTCAAGAAATTCTCCTAAAGATAGCAAAGAATAAAAATGCAGGGAAGATCTCCAAATTCACCCTTAAGATTTGTGCCAATTGATTCCTCTCTTTTGACTGACGGTTAGGGCATTTTATGCCTAAAATTAGATTGACGTTGCGGTGTTATAGGGCAGCGCCACATCATTGCCAAATACAAAGACTTCTGGAAAAAGCACAGTGTCGTAGTACCATGCTTGCGTCGCAGCAATACGATGCTATAGTGCAGTGTCGTGATGCTGTCTTCAACTTGTAAAACCGCGCCTTCTAGAAAAAGAACAAGCGTTGTGCTAGAGTTGCAGAGCCAGGCTGCTTTGTTGCCTCCTTTCTCCATTTTGCTTAATTTGCTTGCTAATCATCTCGTTTAAACCTGAAGTGCATATAAACTGTCCCGAGGGCCCCAAATGTTCGTAACCTGCCTAAATCAAGAAATAAACTGGTAAAAAGGTAAGAACGATCCCGAATTAAGCAAAGTGAGATAGCAAATTTTGAATGTTATCACGTTTGCACATCGTTGACTGGTCGTCATCGTCTGAAGCCTCGCGCTGTCATTCAGTTGATCGTTGTCATTGTTGCTCTGGTGGGCCTCGCGGGATTCTTAGTTTTGTGAGCTTTTGTAAGTGTTGATGGGTTCCTCTTGATTTTCTTGGTTGCCCATTGTTGTAGGTTTTTAGTGGTTGATTACCCATTAATTTGTTTAGCCTAAATTCAATTTATCCATGCCCTTTTATTGCTAGGTGGAAATTTTGGGAGGTTGGAAGTAATTTCAAGTTAAGCCACGCTTTTGTTAATATTATTTGGAGTAAAATTTGATTCATTTGTGAATTTAAATTAAGTTAGGGATTTAATTCAGGTTTGGGGTTTATATGTTTTAGGTTTTAATTCACAAATTTTGAGGGAATTGACTACTTGGATGGCTATTTGGATCTAATCCCAATGTAAGTAATATTACTACTGGAATCGTCCTTGAGCCAGACAATTGTAGACAATTTTGAATGATTTGCTTAGTTTTGGTGAAATTAAGTTGCCTATATTTGGAATCATTTTATAAGTATGTTGATATTAACACATGTTTGCTATGATTTATGATGGAAACTTAATATAAGTATCTTTAGAAAAAAGTGACGATTTACCCCCTAAACCTACTACATTGCCAGAAATTGACAAGTTTCCTACTATGCTACTGAACGCCTATGGGTTTGACCAGAGACCTACGGGTTTCCTACTATGTTACCAAGTGCTGACGAATGCCCTACTATATTAGTGAGCCTTCAAGCCCTCAAATGCGTGTTAGGTTAGGTTAAATTGTTCACTAGATGACCATCTATAATTATTTATTTATGCATGTCCCATTAGTATGATGCACTTATTGAATATAAAGTGTTTAGCTTGACTGCGGTAGTAGGGTTAATTACTGGGAATTCATACTTATTCTTTTCAAGTTATTTTCAAGGAAGGGAAAGGACACATCGGCAAATGATGAAAGGATACCTTGACCGTGCCATTGGGACTAGTCACATGCTTCCGCACAAGATTTCATGTTTTCATCTTTAAGAGTTTTAGTCCTATCATTTGAATTCAGAACTTTTTTTTTTCTTTTAAAATTTCTCACGGTCACACAATTTTTCAAGTTTCCTGTTTGATTAAACTGTACAAGGGTACCCCGATTAAAGATTTTCAGTTATTTGGATTTTGCAAAAGATATTTATTTAGTAAAAATTTCTTTTGATTTTTAGTAAAATTATGAAAAAATAGTCGTTTGAGATGTATGCATGCCTATAGTGACGACCTAGTTCAAGTCCTAGGAAATTTGGTCGTTACAGTTGGTATCAGAGCCAAGAGTTATTGGTTCTGTAGACTGTTACTATGTAAGTCCAGACTGTCCATATGGCCATTAAGAGGTTCTTCATCATCGCTGGTACGGCAGTGCAAGTAAAAATTTTTTTTAAAAATTTTTTTATGAAAAGTTGTGCATTAAAGTATTTGTTTAGCTTAAATGCACCAGTTATGTTCTAATGTTAGGTCAATAACTCGATAGAAGTTATTATTGAAAGGGTTGAAATTCCTTATACAGCAGAAGAAGTATAAAAACTAAATTCAAAATAATTGGGATGTTGAAATACCAATACATTGGAAAAAAAAATTACAGAAAAGTTTCAAGGCTAAGCATGGATTAGAGATAGAAACTTACTTTCGTTATCGATTTTGAACACGACCACCACGAACCTCTCCTATTCTCTGAGGGATGAGGTAAGGATTGTGGATCCTTGATCTTTTGAGAAAAAGAGATAGAACCAGAGAGAAAAGTTTTATCGATTGAGAGGGAAAAAAAAAACTTCTTCTTTCTGTTTTTTTTTTACAACCTTATTTAGGGAGGGAGAGCATCGAGACGTGGGAAAACCATGTAAAATGTAACTCCCACGTATGGGAGTTACTTTATAATTTATTTATTTATTTATTAATTAAATTATTTAACTTAACAAATAAATAATTAATAATTAATAATTAATTAAATCTAATTTAATTAATTATTTCATTTAAATCATATTTAAATGAACATCTTCCTTATAGCCTATAGTTTTAATTCATTTAATTTAATTAAATCAAATTTAATTAAAAGAAATTAAGAAAATCAATTATTTAATTAATTAATTTTCAAATTAAATATCTAATATTTAATTTAACCTACATTTGAATCATATTCAATTGTTATTCTCTCATAACTTATAGTTTTAATGTGTATCTAATACACATTAATGTTAACCTATAGTTTTAATATGAATCTAACTCATATTATTATTTGAACTCCTTCAAATATTAATTCTCTCAAAAATTAATTTTTTATCATATTCAAAATTAAATTTATATTATAAAGTTCAAATTAAACTTTATATTATAATGTATCATCATACATTATATTATTTTCCTAAGTAACTTTGAACATTTCAAATTTCATTCAAGACATAAATACCTCATCACTCTTTACGAGCTAGGAAGAGGACCTAATGGACCTACAGATCAGAAGCTCCAACGATATGAGATTAATCGGCTAAACTAATTAACCACATTAATCAATATTCGTTAACTATGGGCATACTCCACTAAAAACCTATTCTTGCACTCTTCTCACTGTAGATATATTTTCGTGTCCATGGATATAGACCAATAACAACAAATTAGTACTTCACAAGTGTTTGTAACACCAGCTAGGTCAAATTACCGTTTTACCCCTAGGTTACTTCTAAATTGTTAAGTACCAGTGCTCCTCTAATGAAACCCCTCACGGGCCAGTGAGAGGTTAGGGCCCTTTGTTCAAGTTTCGGAGACACTAGTTAAGGGAATACTCATCTACTTACCCTAAAGATGGGAATGAGTGAATTCCATCTTGTATAATTATGTCCCCAGCTCCTCAGTTAGTCTTGTCCCCAAGATGCTAGGCATATTGAGTCGGCAAACGGCCACTCTCACCCATACAAATCAAAGGACAATTCTTCATGGACATGAGTTCATAATATACTCAAGTTAGTGGAGGCAGTTATGCTTGCTAAACGAAGTCTAGCAGAAAAGAAGATGGAAAGTCATTCCACTCCACTAGTGCTATTCAGGATCAGTCTGGCAGAAGTAGCAGTAGAAGATTTGTGCCAGGCGTGTTAGGTAGAGGGAACTTCAAATCTCGATCAGGTGGACAAGCTACCTCCAGGGCTAGTACGGTGGGAAGTATGCAGAGGCAGAGACGGAGGAGTTTTAGTGGTCCTATGGAATCCGTGGAAGGATCACGGGGTGGACAACCAGGCGAGTCGACAGCTAGTTCAGCGAGGAAACCATTATGTCCTACATGTGGGAATACCATTGGAGATAGTGTATGAGTCGAACCAACATATGTTATAACTATGGTCAGGCGGGACATTTTAGACGGGAGTGCCCCCAGTTGATGTAGGAGGATAAAGCCCAACAAAGAACTGTTTCACATACAGTTAGTCAACCATCGAAACCTGCTGTAGTTGGCAGCGAGGGAACCAATGGGTCGAAATAGAAGGGACCTGCTAGACGACCACAGCAACAAGGAAAGGTCTTTGCTCTGACACAGCAAGAAGCTGAAGACGCTACAGAAGTTGTTACTGATACACTTTCTATTTGTCACATTTCTGCTCATGTGTTATTAGATCTTGGAGCTACTCATTCTTAGCATGTTTTATGTGAATATTGATAGAAAGCTAGAACCTTTGTCTGAAGAATTGTTTATTTATACCCCTGTTGGTGATGTGCTTGTGGCTAGCAATGTGTATAAGAATTGTGTGGTTGAAATTGATGGGATAGCTATGACAGTAGATTTGATTCCCTTAGATATCCAAGAGTTTGATGTTATACTAGGGATGGATTTCTTGTCTAAATATTGTGCCCTTATGGATTGTTTCCGAAAGGAGGTTGTATTTAAAGGACCTGAAGGTGTTGAAGTTGTCTTTAGGGGTGTAGAAAAATTCTCCCTAACTATATGATATATGCTATCAAGACTAGGAAATTATTAAGCAAGGGTTGTACAGCATACCTTGCACATGTTGTTGATACACAGGTCAGTAAGTTGTGGCCAGAAGATATTCCTGCGGTATGTGAGTTCCTGGATGTGTTTCCTGATGAACTACCAGGTTTATTGCCTAATAGGGAGGTAGAGTTCTCTATTGATCTGATTCCAGGGATTGCACCAATTTCACAAGCTCCATACAGGATGGCTCCAAAGGAATTGAAAGAGTTAAAAGTTCAGTTGCAGTATGTATTGATTACCGACAGCTAAACAAGGTAACAATACGTAATAAGTACTCACTGCCTCATATTGATGACTTGTTTGATCAACTTAAGGGTGCTTCAGTATTCTCTAAGATTGATTTATGATCTGGGTACCATCAGTTGAAGATTAGGGAGTTGATATCCCTAAGACAGCATTCAGGACAAGGTATGGACATTATGAATTTCTTGTGATGCCTTTTAGGTTAACTAATGCTCCAGCAGTGTTTATGGATCTCATGAATCGAGTATTCCACCCATACCTTGATCAGTTTGTTATAGTATTTATTGATGATATACTGATGTACTCCAAAAGTAAGGAAAAGCATATTGAACACCTCAAAATAGTATTGCAGAAGTTGCGTGACCAAAGGTTGTATGCTAAGTTCAATAAATGTAAGTTTTGGCTTGATCGTGTGGTATTTTTGGGTCACAAAGTATCAGCTGAAGGAGTAAGCGTGGATTCACAGAAGACTAAGGCTATAGTTAAGTGGGACCGACCCATTACAGTGACAGAAGTCTGCAGTTTCTTAGGCTTGGCAGGCTATTATCGCCGATTTGTGGAAGGATTCTAAAAAATAGCACTTCCACTAACAAGTCTAACCAAAAAGAATGCCAAGTTTGAATGGACTGATGAATGTGACAAGAGTTTCCAAGAGTTAAAGAAAAGACTCGTGACAGCACCAATGTTGACCTTGCCTACTTCTAGTGTTGAATTTGAGATCTACTGCGATGCTTCACGACAAGGTTTGGGTTGTGTGTTTATGTAAGGAGGAAAGGTAGTTGCTTATGCATCAGGAAAGTCAAAGAAGCACAAATGCAACTACCCTACTCACGACCTAGAATTGGCAACTGTTGTATTGGCTTTGAAGATCTGGAGACATTATTTATATGGAGAGAAATGCCATATTTTTACTGATCATGAAAGCTTTAAATACATTTTTTATCAGAAAGAACTGAACTTGAGACAGAGAAGATGGGTGGAGTTGATAAAAGATTACGATTGTACGATAGAATACCACCCTAGAAAAGCTAATATAGTGGCTGATGCGTTAAGTAGGAAGTCAAGTCAAGCTAAGACTTGTCTTAATGCAATTGGTGCGGCATTAATAAAGGAGTTAAGGAGTTCAAATGTACTATTGTCAGTAAGCAAATCAAAGGGCTTATTTGCACACTTCCAGATGAGGCCAACTTTGATAAATGAGATCGTTAAAGGCCAATTGGAAGACTCCATGCTTAGGAAAATAGCAGAGAAGATGAATCTTAAACAGAGAACAAATTATGTCATAAGGATTGATGGAGCCTTAATGAAACATGGTAGATTATGTGTCCCTAATAATTTAGCCTTGAAAAGTGCTATTCTGGAGGAAGCTCATAGTTTAGAGTATGCAATGCATCCGGGTAGCACAAAGATGTATAGAACTTTAAGAGGGTATTATTGGTGGCCCGGAATGATGCGGGAAATCGCTGAATACATTGCTAAATGCTTGATTTGTTAACAAGTTAAGCCTGAAAGACAGAAACCAAGAGGGCTTCTGAACCCACTCCCTGTGCCTAGATGGAAATGGGAGCATATCACTATGGATTTTTTGTTTGGTCTTCATAAAACCTCGAGTGGTTATGATAGAGTATGGGTACTAGTTGACAGGTTACCAAGACCACACGCTTCCTACCAGTAAAGGTGACTTTCACCTTAGACAAATTGGCTAAGTATATGTTGACAAAGTAGTAAGGCAATGTGGAGCTCCCGTGTCTATCATTTCAGATAGGGATCCAACATTCACGTCTAAGTTTTGGCCAAGTCTACAGCAAGCTTTGGGAACCAAGCTAAAATCTAGTACAGCTTTCCATCCCCAAATTAATGGACAGTCTGAAAGAACTATTCAGACCTTAGAGGATATGTTATGTGCATGTGTTCTACAATTTAAAGGAAGCTGGGATACCCACCTGTCACTGATGGAATTTGCTTATAACAATAGCTATCATGCTAGTATCGGGATGGCACCTTATGAGGCATTGTATGGCAGATAATGTAGAACTCCTATATGTTGGGGTGAAGTGGGAGAATGGAAGTTGATGGGACCAGAACTGGTACAAGCTACAACGGAAAGATTTAAGCTAATCTGGGAGAAGTTAAAGATTGCATGAGACAGATAGAAAAGTTATACTGACAATAGACGAAGAGATCTAGAATTAGAGGTTGGTGATAAAGTTTTCCTAAAGTTATCACCATGAAAGGGAATTTTGAGATTTGGGAAGAAAGGAAAGTTAAGTCCAAGATATATTGGGCCTTATGAGATTTTGGAGTGCATAGAACCGTCAGCTTATTGATTGGTGTTACCTATGAAGTTATCCAAAATACATGATGTATTCCATGTTTCTTTGTTGAGGAAATATATTAATATATTCCAGATCCTACACATGTCTTGGAGACTCAACCTATTCAGCTAAATGAAGACTTATACTACGAAGAAGAGCCCGTGCAAATTCTTCATCGGAAGGAGCAAGTATTAAGGACGAAGACGATACCACTTGTTAAGGTCTTATGGAGAAATCACAAAGAAGAAGAAGCTACGTGGGAAAGCAAAGATCAAATGAAGATCAAGTATCCTCATCTTTTCTCTAGATGACCTTACCTGAATTTCGAGGAAGAAATTCTCAAAAAGGGGGTAATATATTGTAAGCCCTATCTCTATTTTCATTTGCTTTCACAAAAGATAAAAATCATGATTAAATGTTGCCTAGGGTTGATTTGAATGGTTAGGAGGGTAGGTGGAATTAAAATGCATGTTTAAGGAACTATGATTACTTTCTTCTTCCATTTACTTTTAATAAGGAACAAAAGAGATGGAGGTAAGGGTGTAGTTGAACAAGGAAGTGTGGCTGGACTTAGGAGGAAAAATTTTGCTAAGTGTTGAAGGAAAATCTCAAGTCAAGGGTCAATAAGTTGGAAATAATTTAGGAGAAATAAAAAATTAAGAAATAAATAATAAATTAAATTAAACTGATTATTTAAAGTGATGTTATATTTAATTTGGATGGCTAGGATAAGAAGAAAAGAGAAGAAGCCACGTTGAAGCAAGTAGGTGTGTGGCCAAAGTTGATTGGTTGGACTAGGCAGCAGCTAGGACTCTAAGCAAGTAGCTCAATTAGAACGTCGGTTCTTCCCTTCACTCGTGCCATTTTCGTCATTTTTGGACTAGAGAAAGCTTTCTGAGTTAGGAATCCAACCTAGAGCTGCCGAAGTGATTTAAGGTCGGGAAGCTTGAGAAATCTTGGAAATAGTGAAGGTTGTCGCAGAAACCGAGCAAACCAGACGAGTTAGCTTTGAGGAATTTTTCAAGGGTGCTCGAGAACGTTTTTGAAGCTCAATTTTCTTGGTAAGTCAATTAAGAGGTTATCCTTGAGCCTCATAATTTTTATTTAAATTTTATTTGAAAGGAATTGGTGTTTTAGAGCTCTGAAAAATCGAGTTGAAAACAGGAGATTACTAGTCGAAGTTAGCTGGAGGCTGCCCTAAGGGCCTGCCCACGCCTGTCACCAGCACCCCCCCGCACACCCTGTGTGGCACACGCCTAACGCAAGTGTCCAACGCCTAGTGCCCCTGCCCCT
This sequence comes from Citrullus colocynthis, assembly GCA_031780015.1. Lineage (NCBI taxonomy): Eukaryota > Viridiplantae > Streptophyta > Magnoliopsida > Cucurbitales > Cucurbitaceae > Citrullus > Citrullus colocynthis. The sequence goes on along the minus strand of QLSR01000222.1, from coordinate 787,706 downwards.
ACCCACGCCCCACGCCCCTAACAACACCCCCTTGCCCATTTGTAGCCCAACAAGGGTGCCCATGACCATCTTGGATAATTTTGGGTATTTTTGGACTCTAATTGATATTTTCTTGAATAACTGGCCTTAAAATGGGTAAATATGAATTTTAAGCTGATTTTTGGATAATTTTGAAAATTTTGAGAATTTTGCTTGATTTAGGTGGAAATTATGCTTGATTTGGACAATGTGGATGAAATGTAGTTAAGTGATGATTGTAAGGACTTCAAGGAGAGGATCTAATGGCTCGTAAATGATATTTCAGGTCACATTGAGATTGGAAAAGCCTATAAACCACGAGAAATAGGCTCGAATTGTGAGTGACACTCATCCTTCTTAAACAAGGATTTAATTTATAATGTCTAGATGTGATTTCTATAAAATGTGATTTGATGAGGATTTGCTAAATGTTGAGTACGACTACTGTGTTATTTGGTTTAATGATATGAAAAGCATGATTTATCTATTTTCCACAAGTTTTTAGAAAGCATGTTTAGATGACGCTATTCATTGAGGAATGATCTGATTTTCCATGAAACGTTTTATGATGTACTTTTTATGCAAACTATACTTGTTTTCTAAATGTTTTTGTCATACCCCGTTCCGAACTATCCTCCCATAGCCCGGAACCGAGCGTGAGGATAGCAGTCATCGACTCCCTTGTCGACTCCCATTGTTGAACTTACTTTAGCTTTCTTCTTAACCACACTTCTTAGGGAAAAGAATCCATTATAACTCGACAAACCTCAACTTCGACTGGCAACGGGAACTGTCATGCTACTTGAAAATGAAAAACATATGAAAGGATGAGCTAAAAGCCCAGTGAGTGACAGATTTTGTAAAACTATCTTTAGTTTGAAAACAGGCATGTTAAAATTATTGTACACCATAATCATAAAACATGGATTCAAATCATCATTACCGCAAAACATATTTCTCAATAACTTAGTCAAATCACACAAGTCCCACAATATCCGTAAATCATAATTCAAACCATCATTTTTGTAAAATCATACTTTCCAACAACTTAATCAAATCACATAAGTTCATTCCATAATAGTTGTACATGAAATCAGTTCGTTCTTAAAAATTTCCCTTAGTTGAGGCGGAGCGATGCTCTACGCTTCTCAACGTCAAAAACATCTCATATCATTTTCCTTAGTTGAGGCGGAGCCGAGCTCTACGCTACTCAACGTCGATTATCCTTAGCTGCGTGGAGTAATCTCAACACATCAGTGTCATATATTCCTCTATGTGCACATAGGTATTTTAATCCGGGCTGCCCATATGCCTTTTCCAAGTCCCTGAGCATTGGGGTCCCATTTCCATATCCAGGTTACCCATTTTCCTTCTTCAAGCCCCTCAACATTGGGTTCTTTTAAAACATTTTATAAACGGGTTGCCCAAGTACCTTTTCTGAGTCCATCAATACTGGGTCCCGAGGAAACTCACATGCCTTCTCAACATCTCTCAGCATTGAACCTTCTCTAAAACATTTTAGAAACCAACATTTCACATAAATAGTTCATATGAAACCTTTCATGGAAAACAAAATATTTCTTGATAAACAGCATCTCGTAACATGCCTTTCAACATCTTATATAAATCAGGTAAAACATGCCTTGCGAAAAATATAATCAAACATCATGCTTTTCAAGAAAACAGTTCATCTCAAAGCCATATCTCATAAGAAAACCGAACTAAACATTTTCAATAAATTTCATTTTTAAAGAAAGAAAAGTGTCATTCACAACTTATCCTTAGGCCCCAAGCAGAATATATGCCCTTCCGAGCTCTTCTTGGCCTGTAAATACACATTTCTCACGTTAAGCTTTCCTTAAACTTTCTTTCCATGATCATTAAGTGTGCATAATTAAACTCTAATCATGTTTCATTACCAAGACTTTCCTTCTTCCCAAAATAATCATATTAAGCGAGATTCTATGTCACTAGCGAGATTTCACCTTACTAGCGAGATTACTAGCGAAATTACACAACAGGTACACGACACTAGCGACACCAGGATAAGCGAGACTAGCGAGATTACCTAAGGAGCGAGACCTAGCGAGAGTCAGCGAGATTTGTGAGACGAAAAGCTCCTCTGCACCACCAGCGAGATTTGTCTCGCTATTCACTCTCCAATTCTCAGTGACACCAGTTCCCTAGCGACACTTGACAGCAGAGTTTCCTCATTTTCTTTTTGTTCTCACTTCTGTCAGTTAAAAGTCATATTTCCAGCCAAATTTAGAACTTCTTCCCTTCTACAAACTTGTAGAGAAATATATTTTCTAGCTTACCTTAAATTTTCGTGGCTTAACTTCTCCTTGTTTGTCAGATATTCTAAGATTTCTCCGCACTGCTCCAGATTGCCTAGAAATTCCATATCAGTAACTTCCACCTAAAAGTTTATATGTTTCCTTTCCATTTCAGCTCAGGCGTCCTTCATAAAAGTTGTTGAGAATTGAGTAACTTACTAACCTTAAAATTTCAGCCCAAAATTCAATCTCTTCAGCTCGATATTCACCAAACACCGAACCTGGTTCAAACTGTGCGACAGCAGATGAAGCTTCTGTTTCAGCTTCAGTTTTACCATGAAACTGGCCAACACCTTGCACGAATTTACCCTATAACTCTTCTTCAACCTCTCCATGATGTGCAGCTGAAAGATAGCATAGAAATGAGTTTGGAAATGGAGAGAAATGAATCGGCAAGTTTCACCCCTTCAATAAAAATAATAACCGACTTCCCTCCACTTTCTTTCTAATTTCTTTTTCTTTTCTTTTTCCCTTTTTTTCCTAATTTCCTTTTTGTCTTCTTTTCCCCTTTGTTTTCCTTTCATTTTTTTTAATATTTTTATTTAATTTACAAAATAAAATTAATAACATTAATTCGCTTTAAGCTTTTGGATGTGCTTACAAATTAGGTGCTTACAAGAAAGGTACTCAGATTAAACCCCATAAACTGAGCTAACTCATCAGCCAACTCCCCATCCAGACGAGCCATAAAAATAGAGCTCTTACATGTTGGGATGTATGCCCTAAAGCCTCGTAGTTAATAAATAATTTAAAACAATGATTGTTTATTTTATATGCAGCTATCCATTAGAGAAAAATTCAAGGTTATTTTATATAACTTCAACATATATGTGGTTCACATACAAGTGGATCATGTTTAAGTAATAACCTAAATGGTCTGTAGTATAAGGATAAGGTTGGGTGTCTTATCCTGGTGACGTTACGGATACGACTTACTTTGTAAATGTTACAAAAGTTGTAAATGTTACAAACAATTTGATCCAAATCGTTCATATGGAGACATGTGGGTGGGGGTATCCTATACAAAGAGTTCATATCAGACCGGACTACAAAATGATTAATCTCTTTTTATAACATCATTGACTGAAGAGATTAACATTTCATAGGATGACTATAGGTGACTTGACATTAATCCTGAGTTGGTTATGAACTCCTATCTATGAGGGTAATCCTTTGATCTGTATGGGTGAGATTGGCCAAATTTGCCGACTCAATATGCCTACAATTTTTGGGATTTGTCAAAGTAGGGAGCTGGGAACATAGCTACACAAGATGGAGTTCATTATTTCTCATCTTTATGCTAAGTAGATGAATTGCTCCCTTAGGTGCTGACTACAGGTATTGAATAATGGAACCTCTCCCTCTCACTAGCCCAGAGGATTTTGTTTATGGTAGGACCATAAACAAACAGGTTGTTCATTAGAGGATCAACGGGACTTAAGGAGTTAGATGTAGTTACAAAGGTAAAACCATAATTTGACCCAACTGTAATTACGAGCAATTCATGAAGGGTCCACTCACTGTTGATTGGCTATATCCATGGACACAAAAATATGTCTACAGTGCAAAAGGTGCAGCTACGGGTCTTTAGTGGAGTGACTCATAGTTAATGAATGTTGATTAATTTAATTAAATAGTTTAATTAATTAATCTCGTATCATTTGACCTTCTAATCTGTAGGTCAATTGGGTCCCCTTACTTGCTCACTAAGAGTAAAACAAGAAATATTTAGTTTTGGAAGAATTTGAATCGTTCAAATTATAAGGGTTTTAAGTTAATTGTATATGATACAATTAATATAATGTATGTAGATACATTACATTATAAAGTTAATTTTGAATTAGATTCAAATATTAAATAATATGAATGAGGTTGATATTAAAACTATAGGTTAAAACATAATATGAATAAGATTCATATTTTAAACTATAGGTTATGAGAAATACATTTGAATATGATTCAAATGTAATATTAATTAAATATATCATATTTAATTAATTTTTATTAATTAATTAGATTAATTAATATTAAATTAAATTAAATTAAATTAAATTTGATTTAATTTAATTTTAGTTAAATTTTAACTCCTAAGGGAAGTTAAAGGACGGTGGAAGTTAATCCATAATTAATTTCCCCTTCTTAATCAATTTATTTATAATTTATGAGAAGTTCTTTTGATGGATTGATGAACAATCTCTCTAAAATATTCACTCTCAGTCTCTTAACACTCCCAAGTTACAGAGAAAAAGTTTCTCTGCAAAATTTCTTCTTAATCTTCCAAAAAGAGATTCCCACAAACCTTTTCCTTGTCGAAGAATAGCAGAGAAGACTTGGTGGTGGTGTCTTGTTCGAGATCCAAGAAGATTGAAGAGATTGTGGATGAAGTGAAGAATTGGAGAAGCTTGAAGAGTTCTCTTCAAAGGTATTTTCTTTCTCCTTGAATTTCTTCTCAGTGAAGCATGCTTAATTAAAACATGTTTAAACTTCTTTGTATTTTTTGTAAATTCAATTAGTATATTAAAAGTACACGCATTCATGCGTTTCCGCACGGAATTCGATTCCTTCAATTGGTATCAGAGATAAATCACACTTTTAATTCATTTTTGGATTGGAAAAACAGAGAAAATGTGGGTTGTTTTCTGCATAATGTATGTGGGTTTGCGTAATAGATGTTCACAAATATTGGCACTTAGATTTACAACTTTTTACGTTTATTTGATCAATGTAAGGGCCTGTTGTTTTGGGCATTTATTCTGTAAATTGAGTCGTAAGTCTAAGTAGTTCGTGGCGAAATGTTTGCTGTAAAAAAGATCAGAAGTGGAGGTGAAAGACGATTTTTGGAGTGCAGACGCGAGAGCTTTTGTGCAAATTTCTTTTGTCTGTCATTGTATATGCATCATTAAAAGGTTCAGATTGCTATCTAACATTGTTTGTGCATCATGAAAAGGTCGTGACAATTTCAAAGTAGTTTTGTTCCACCACGAAAGTGACAATTTTCTTCCACCTCTTGAAGGCAGTTTTTTGTATTCTAAGTTAAATTAATGTAACTTAGTATAGTGTCTTTATTAGGATGCTAATATTTGGTCTATTATTGCTATAATATAGCTTAACTATGCATGAGATGTATGCTTAATTATATTAATTATATGTTGCATAAAGTAAGTCATATAGTTTAAAATCTCACCTTAGGTTAAACATATTCATGCATCATATCTTAATATAAATGTTATATTATATGATTGCATATTAATTAAGCATGTAATGCATCATTTTAATATGTGTTATATTATTTAATAGCATGTTTATTTTGTTCATCAGTATTAATATAAGAGTTATATTAATTAATGACAAGACATGATCATTCATCATATTAAATATAAATATTATATTTAAAGTTTAGGCTAATTCTTAAAGTATGTACATGCATGATTATACTATATAGTTTGTATGATTATAATATAAGAATTATATTATATGTTTTAATGTATGATTAAAAGCATGCCTACTATATAGTTTTTCATTAACATTAATATAAGAGTTATATCATGTATGTTAATGAAATTTGATGTGCATGAAATATGGTTTTATTAATTAGTTTATAATTGCTATATTCAGTTAATAACAACATGAGATGGATATCATAAAATTGCATGCTAGCCAAATGCGATTAGGATAAGATTAATTAATTCATTTAAAATGGTTTACAATTTTATTAATTAATCTTTCAACTTTATTTCTAATGAGGTTAGATTTAAAATAAAGTTTTTATTTTGTTTTAATAGGATTAAAATGAGAAAATAAAAGATTAATTATAAAATATTTCCCTATAAGGGACCTTTGTCTAAGGAAGGTTCTGTCTAAGGCTAGGGTATTTAAGCTGACGAAAACGGAACACCCCTACTTGGGAACTGACCTAGAAGGTGAATTAGTCAAATGTTTTGTAAGCATGCAATTGGTGATTAGAATTTATTTAAGTGTTTAATAAATGATCATCATACATTGTTAAACTATCCAATATAAGAGTTATATTGGGAAAATTTAACATCACTTAGATAAAATTTTTAGCCTAATTTACCTAAGTAATGAACCCTAAATTTCAAAATACTCAGTGGGAGGAAAAAGATATATATGATATGTCATTTTCTTCTCACATTTCTCCTTAAAAGTTCACACTGTGAAATCTATGCTCGACCTCGTGGCTGCTCGATTTGTGTCCCCCTTCGAATGGTGTTTGCATACGTCAATATCAAGGTGAATGGAATGTCTAGGACTACGATGTTGGGGTTGATGCCCTAAATCTCGTGGTCTTGTAGTTCGTAACTTTTATTTGTATAAACAGATTACTTATTTAATAAAATAAATGTTATTTTATTCGACATTTAGTTGCATTAACCCAAAATCAATAAACTAAGATCCAAGATTATTACCTGTAACTTAAACATGTATATAGAGATATAAAGATGCATCATATTTAAGTAATAACCTAAATGGTCTATAGTAGATGGATAAGGCTAGGTACCTTATCTTGGTGACAGTACAAATATGACTCGCTTTGTAGTTGTTACAAGTATTGTAAAGTGTTACAAATGATCTAATCCTAATCATTCATGTGGAGACATGTGAGCGAGGGTATTCTATGCAAAGAGTTTGTATAAGACCGGACCACGAAATGTTAACTCTTTCTTTATAACACCGTTACTAGAAGAGACTTACATTTCATCAGGATGACCATAGGTGACTTGATTTGAATCCTGAGTGAGTTGTGAACTCCTGCCTATAAGGGCGGTCCTTATCACTGACTCAATATGTCTACCATTTTGAGGACTCATTTGATTGGGGAGCCAAGAATGCAGCTACACAAGGAAGAATTCACTCATTCGCTACTATTAGGAAAGATAAAGAAATTGCTCCCTTAAGGGCTGATTCTAGGGTTTGAACAATGTGGTACCCTCTCCTAGCTCGAGAGGGATTCGGTTATAGTTGGACTATAACTAATTATTCATTAAAGGAATCAGTGGTACTTAAGGAGTTAGATGTAACTACAGTAGTAAAACGGTAATTTTGACCTAGCTATACTTACAAGTAATTTGTGAAGGCTGTTGATTGGTTATATCCAATGTGAAGGGAATTGAATCCCAACAGAAGCATGTGATCGCGTTCTTTGATTTCTTGAAAGAATTAAAAAAACAAATAATTAAGAAAAGGTTAAGCAACATACCTCTGCCGATCTATAATTTCAACAAACTCTTCTCCTCGAACCGATAGTCTTCTCCTTGTAGTCTTTCTTTTCCAAGAGATCTTCCTTGCTATGCCTCTAGCAAGGATCCGATTTGTGGGAACCACTTCTTGAAAGACTGTGAAGAATTTTCTTATAACTTTTCTAAGAAAATTGGGAAAATTTCTTAGAGAAAGAGTTTCAGAATAATCGTAGAGATTATTCTGATAGAGAGTTGTTTTATAAGGGCTCCCAAGGGCCTTATTCATAGAACTCTATGGATTACTCCTAATCCTATTAAGGTGACCCATTTGCAGAGACTTTAAATTAAATATTTAATAATATCCAATTTTAATAAATATTTATCTAAATAATATCTCATATTAAATAGTTTAAAATATTTAATTATTATTTAAATATTTATCTTCTACAAAATCTTTAATTTGGATCTCATCCAAATTAAATTATTAATTATTTGAATCCAATTCAAATGAATTAATTAATTCTCCATCTATTTATTTATATGAATTTCATCCAAATAAATAATTAATTATTTGAATCATATTCAAATAAATTAATTCTCCATATTATAGAGTTATAATTTGAATCTTATTCAAATAAACTTTATAATAAATCACGTAATTAAGTGTGTTCAATATAATTAATATTTTTCCTCATAAATTTGAACATTGCAAATGTTTCTTTTAACATAGTTGATCCTTGTTGGGCCGTGATGAGCTAGCAAAGGGACTTTATGGACCTACAGATTGTAAGCTCCAATGATTCAAGATTAATTAATTAAACTCTTTAATTAAATTAATCTTCATTTATTAACTACAAGACAAACCACTATAGACCCATAGTTGAACTCTTATGCACTATAGGACAAGTTGTGTCCATGGATATAATTAGTATAAGCAAGTCGATCCTTCATGAGTTGTTCATAATTACAGCTAGGTCAAATGTCTATTCTACCTCTGTAATTACCTCTTATCCTTATGTACCACTGATTTCTCTAATGAACAATTTGTTTATGATGCAATCACAAACTAAGTTCCTCTCAAGCCAGTGAGAGGGTGGTGCCCCTTATTCAAGACCCGCAATCAGCACTTAAGAGAACTACTCATCTACTTACCCGATCTGGGAAGGAGTGAATTTCATCTTGTGAAGTTATGTTCCCAGCTCCCCATTTAGTCAAATCCCCAAAATGGTAGGCTTATTAAGTCGGCAACTCGGGCCACTCTCACTCATGCAAATCAAAGGATCAACCTCATAGACAGAAGTTCATAAGTCACTCAGGATTAAGATTGAGTCGCATATGATCATCCTCTGAAATAATAATCTCATCAATTAACAGATTTACAAAGAGAGATTAAATATTTCGCGGTCCGATCTTATACAAATTCTTTGTATAGGATACCCTCATTCACATTTCTCTATACGAATGGTTTGGATCAAACCATTTGTAACTATTACAAAGTAGACCGTATCCATAGTGTCACCAGGATAAGGCACCCAACTTTATCCATACACTATAGACCTTTAGGTTATTTCTTGAACATGATCCACCTGTATGTCAACTATATACATGTTCAAAACTTCACGTAATAACCTTGGATTTTTCTATTGATGGATAAATTAATATTTCATAATTAATAATTAAATTAATTAACTGATCAATTATGAGGCTTTAGGGTACAAATCCCAACATAATGGACACAAAAATACATATATAGTGTGAAGAATGCAGTTGTCCTTCTTTAGTGGAGTGACCAGCAGTTAATGAATGGAGATTAATTTAATTAAAGAGTTTAATTAGTTAATCCCATATCATTGAAGCTTCAATCTATAGCTCCACAAGGTCCCCTCGTTAGCTCATTAAGGAATAATGAGAATCAAATTAATTTTGAATTAATTTAAATTGTTCAAATTAATATAATGGGATTTAATTGTATTAGATACAATGAAGATAATGTATGTGATACATTATAATATAATATTTTTTTTCCTTTTCGAGAGAAATAAAGATTTGAATGTGATTCAAATATTAATTATATGAATGTGATTCATATATAAGCTATAGGTTAAAATTAATATGAATATGATTCGTATTAATATTATAGGTTATATCATAGAATTTAAACTATAGGTTATATTATATGTGATATAATAAACTATAGGTTATATATTATATGGGATATAATACATGATTTGAATTTAATTATATTAATTAATGTAATAAAATTCAAATTTAGAAATAACTCTCTTTTGAGTTATTTCACTTGAGGTAGTGGAGAGTTATTTGATAACTCCCACACATACATCTCTCAAATTTAATTTCTACAAATTCTCTTTTTCTTCCTTTTTGGCAATTCTCACTCAAAAGAAAAAAAAAAGGTTTGTCTTCTCCCTTTCCCAATTTAATCCAAGCGAGCCCACACAACTCCAATGTGATTTTCACTTTGAGAATATTGAGGAAGATCTTCTGGTGGTGACAGAGTTGCGGTGTTCGTAATCATTTTTGTTGTGGAGAAACACTAAAGAATGGAAAAAAATTGAAGAACTCTTCAAAGGTATTTTCTTTCTTCTTCAATTTCTTCACAATAAAACATGCTTAATTAAAATATGTTTAAATTTCTTTGTATTTTATGTCAATTCAAAGTGTAAATTAAAAGTACACGCGTTCACGCGCTTCCGCACGGAATTTGCTTCCTTTATACGAGACATGTCTCTAGTGCGCTAGAGCAAATGAGAGAGCATGTTGGGTATAGAGTATGCCCTAGAATACATGTCTCACAGACTTTAGTGCAAGTGCGAGATCAGGATGTATGCCGTAAAGCCTCGTAGTTAATAAATAATTTGGAATAATGGTTAATTATTTTATATATGCAATTATCCATTAGAGAAAAATCAAAGATTATTTTATGTAACTTAAGCATGTATGTGGTTGACATACAAGTGGGTTATGTTTAAGTAATAACCTAAATGGTCTATAGTATAAGTGCTACTCTTATCTTTGGAAGATGGTGATTGAGAAAAAGATGGCCAACAGCCTTTGGCTTGAGTGGCTATGCGTTTGTTGGGTTAAGAGGGTACCTGGGAGGGGGTGTGACAAGTTGGTATCAGAGCATAAGGTTTTGGGAAGTGAGATCATGCATAGTAGCTAGGGGCATGTTGAGTCTGTAATATATTGATGTTATGATATGTTATAGGAACATGCCCAAAAGGACTAGACGACGTAGGCAAGCAGACGTCGGGACGTCGCACGTTACCGGTGACGTGAGAGAGACATTCGAGGGAGAGTCTAGCAACCCTCAGGCGAATGTAAATATGGAAAAGAAAATTTTCAACAGAATAGCTCAGAAGTTGGTACCTAGTGTAGAGTCAGCTCAGGGGGATCCTGAGAAAAAGTATGGAATAGAAAGGTTTAAACCCTTAGGTGCCCAGGTGTTTGAGGGTACTACTGATCCTATAGAGGCTAAGGTATGGCTGAATCAAGTAGAAAAATGCTTCAGGTTCATGCACTGTACTGAAGATAGAACACTTGATCTAGTTACTTATATACTCCAGAAAGAGGTTGAGGATTGGTGGCGCTTGATAAAAAACAGAGTGCAGATGCAAGTTCCCTGAAATGGGCAGATTTTAAGAAGAGGAATGAATTTATAAGGTTAGTTCAGGGAAGTATGTCTGTGGTTGAAGGTGAGAAGAAATTCACAGAACTGGCCAAGTATGCCTTAGCGTTAGTGACAAAGGAAGTTGATAAGTGCAAGCATTTTGAGGAAGGCTTGTGAAATGAAATTTGTACTCCAGTGACGGCGAGTACAGAATGGACAGATTTTGCTAAGCTTGTTGAAGCTGCTTTGAGAGGAGAGAAGAGCTTAGTAGAGAGAATATACAAAGGAGGAAACGAAACTGGACAGACATTCAGTACATCCTGGGAGCAGTCTCACCAAGGTGAGCGACGACGTTTTATATCAGGAGTTTCTGGTAAGGGAAAGTTTAAAGCTCGATCTAGCGGATCATATTTTGCAGGTGGTTCCCAAGGTGGTAGTACACAAAAAAGTCAGAAGAGGTTTCCTCAGACTTCAGCTCTTACAGGTGGTTCACAGTTTGACCATCCTAGTGAATCCATAATTAGTGCAGCAAGGAAATCACTGTGTAATTCATGTGGTAAAAATCACTGGGGACAGTATTTGATAGGGGTTGGTGTTTGTTACCGTTGTGGCCAACTAGGACATTTCAGGAGGGATTGCCCTAAGTTAAGGTCAGAAAGAGAAACAGAACAGAAAACTGTGTCACAAACAGTAAATTAGCCAAAATAGGAAATAGAAGCTAGTAAAGGTAGTAGTGGGAACAGATAGAAAGGCCAGGTAGGCAGACCTAGGCAGCAAGAGAAAGTGTATGCCATGATGCAGCAAGAGGCTGAGGAGGCTCTAGAGGTGGTGACGGGTACGCTCACTATTTGTTCTAGGAATGCCTATGTGTTAATTGATTCTGGAGCTACACATTCATTTGTGTCCCATGAGTTTGCTTTGCATGTAAATAGGAGTTTGGAGCTTTGGCCTGATGCCTTGTTAGTATATACTCCTGTTGGTGAATCTGTAACTATAGAGCATGCTTATTTTGATTGCGAGTTAATGATCGATAATGTGGTGTTGTTAGTTGATCTGTTACCTCTGAACTTGATAGAGTTTGATATTGTTCTTGGCATGGACTTTTTGTCAAAGTATCACGCTTAGTTGATTGTTTTAAGAAAGAAGTGAGATTTGGGAAACCCGATGGGGTTGAGGTGATATTTAAAGGAAGAAAGAGAGTTCTTCCTACCTGTGTGATCTCGGCAGTGAAGACCAAGAAGTTGTTGAGTAAGGGTTGTGAAGCGTACCTGGCATATATGACAGAAGTGAATTCAAAAAAGTTGAAACTAGAAGATATGCCAGTGGTACGGGAGTTTTTAGTGTCTTCTTTGAGGAGTTGTCGGGGTTACCACCTGATAGAGAGGTGGAGTTTACTATTGATTTATCATCTAGTACAACGCCTATTTCACAGGCACCATATCGTATGGCACCGTCAGAATTGAGAAAACTGAAAGTGTAATTACAGGAGCTAGTAGACAAGGGATACATTACCAAGTGTATCTCCATGGGGTGCGCCAATGTTGTTTGTTAAGAAGGATGGTACAATGAGGTTATGTATTGATTACCGCCAGTTAAATAAGGTAACCATACATAACAAATACCCTTTGCCTTGTATAGACGATCTGTTTGATCAACTTAGGGAAGCGTCGGTGTTCTCGAAGATAGACCTGAGGTCAGGATATCACCAATTGAAAGTTAAGGAGTTGGACATACCTAAGACGGCTTTCCAAACGAGGTATGGACATTATGAATTTTTGGTGATGTCATTTAGCTTAACAAATGCACCAGCAGTATTCATGGACTTGATGAATAGGATCTTCCATCCCTATTTGGACGAGTTTATGATTGTGTTCATTGATGATATACTGGTGTATTCTAGAGACGAGGGGAAACATGCTGAACATCTTAAGACTGTTCTGCCGACCTTGAGAGAAAAGAGATTGTATGCAAAGTTCAGTAAATGTGAGTTTTGGTTAGAACAGGTTGTGTTCTTCGGCCATGTAGTATCAGCTGCGGGAGTCAGTGTGGATTCTCAAAAGACTAAGGCTATAGTCAGGTGGGAACGGCCTAAGACTGTGACAGAGGTACGTAGTTTCCTGGGTTTAGTAGGATACTACAGGAGATTTGTTCAGGAATTTTCCAAGATAGCTCTACCACTCACTAGTTTGACTAAGAAGAATACTAAGTTTGAGTGGAATGAGAAGTGTGAGCCGAGTATTTAGGAACTAAAGAAGAGATTGGTGACTACACACCTATTCTAGCACTCCCGAAGTCGGGAAAGGAATTTGAAGTTTACTGTGACGCTTCCCATTAGGGGTTAGGCTGTGTGTTGATGCAAGGTGGTAAAGTGATAGCTTATGCTTCTAGGCAGATGAGACCTCATGAGAGTAACTACCCTACTCATGATCTAGAGTTAGCTACAGTTGTTTAAGGATTGAAGATATGGCAACATTATTTGTATGGAGAAAAATGACATATCTATACAGATCACAAGAGTTTGAAATACATTTTTTATCAGAAAGAGCTTAACATGAGACAAAGGGGTGGTTAGAACTCATCAAAGATTATGACTGCGCTATTGAATATCACCTAGGGAAAGCAAATGTTGTTGCTGATGCTCTAAGCAGGAAATCCTGAGGTGGGGCAAGTTCTTTAAATACTGTAAGAGTTACTTTGCTCGAGGAATTCAGGTGCTACTAGTTTAAAAGTAACGGATAAAGGGACGTTGATGGAACATTTTCAGCTGAGACCTAAGCTAGTGGATGAGGTTATAAGGATGCAGTCAGAGGATCCTGTGATTAAGAAAGTAATAGAAGAAGTGAAAGCTTAGCAAAGAGTGGACTATGAGCTTAGATCTGATGGTGTATTGTTGAAACAAGATAGAATTTATGTGCCACAAAATGTGGAAGTTAAATAGGCGATTCTTGAGAAGGCACATAGCTCAGCTTATGCCATGCATCGGGGACGAAATTCTTGTAAGGAGGTGGTAAGTTGTAAGCCCTACCCTTATCTTTAGAAGGTGGCAATTATGTAAGTGGGTGATTTAGGAAGTGATGACTAAGAGCTATGGCATGAGAAGTGTGTGCTGGAATGGAAGTGGCTAGGTGAAGCTTTGGGGTGGCCGAGGCCAAGTATAAAAGGGATGCGGTTGCTGGAGAGGCATGCGTTCCCGAGGGTGAGCGTGAGTAAATGTTCGGGGCTATGCGTTGATGAGGTTGTTGGACCAGCAAACATGCGTTGGTTGAGATTGGTAGGGAGGTTGCGTTGGGTGTTAGCAAAGTATGCGTTCAAGGGTGTTTATGGTTCAGACGCATGGTGCAATGCATCCAAGCTAGTGTCCAAGTTTGTCAGTGGAAGATTGCGTTCGCAAACTGAAGGAGATACTTGGAGATATTTTCTGGAAGATAAAATAAAAGAGAAAGTGGAGGTAAGTCGGCAGCTCGTTTAAGTGTGTAAAGCTAAGTTTTCAATCATTTTCTGTGTCTCTAAAGCTCCAATCGATTCCATATTTCAGCTTAGGAACGAAGAGAGGTAGAGGAAGGAGTCTAAGGCAAATTCATATAGAATTCTGATCAGTTTCGTGGTGTAATTGAAGCTAGAACAGAAGGATTGATTGCTGTCGTGCAATTTGAACAATATTTGGTATTTGGAGGATAACATTCTGTGGAGATTGAGTTTAGGGCTGAGAATTTGAGGTCGGTAATTTAACTCAATTATTAACAAATATTGTGAAGGTTGGTTGAGTTGAATTGAGGAAAAACATGTTAAATGATGGGTGGAAATGTTTGATACAGATTTTCTGAGTGATTTGGAGCAGCTCGAAATAAGTCGGGAATATCTGCCGAACGAAGAAGAGTTGAGTTCTAAAATCTTGAGGTAAGCTAGGAAATAAATTTCTTTACAAGTTTGTAGAAGGAAAGAAGTGCTAAATCAGGCTGGAAATACGACTTTTAATAGATAGAAGTGAGGGTCAAGGTGAAGGCAGAAGGTGTAGAAGACAAGTATCGCTGACAGAGCAGCAACACTGGAAGTACGCGGGAGTAGTGAGACAGGTAACGCGGGTGTCACTAGAAGCCTTGTGTCTCACAATTCTCGCTGGGTCTCGCTGATCAAGTGAGTCTCACTAGTGAATTATTGACCAAGTATGAATGGTTAAAGCTTGTTGGTTATGTTAAGGAAATCTAACAACAAGAAATGTATGATTACAGGCCAAGAAGAGCTAGGAAAGGCGTATAAATCGCTAAAGGCCTAGAACAAGTTATGAGTGACGATTTATTTAAAATAGTTTTACTTGAAACAAGTTGATATTGTTGACAAGTTTATAGTTGAAAGCATGGTTATATGATTGAAAAACTTATGAGTTTTATGTGCATAGTATGAGTTATGAAAAAACATGCTGTTTATTGATTTATGAAATCATGAAATGCATGGAAGCTTGCTTATGAGGTTGTGAAGGTTTGAAAATGTTAGTTTATGAATTTATGGTATGATGTTTTCAAAGCATATATTTTTGGAAAACGCTCCCAATGCTCAAGGACTCGAAGAAGGCAAATGGGTAGCCGAAATATAAAAAAGGTTCCTTATGCTCAATGACTCGAAGAAGGCAAATGCGTAACCTGGATATGAAAATGGGACCCAATGCTCAAGGACTTGAAGAAGGCATATGGGCAGCCCGAATTATGATACCTATGTGCACATAGAGGAACGTACAATGCTGTTGTGTTGAGAAATCTCCACACAGCTAAGGATATTCGATGTTGGATACGTTGAGCTCCGCTCTGCCTCAACTAAGGGAAATGATTCAAAAATGTTTTCTGTCACACCCCCTCCCAAGTTTACCTACATACCCTGAAAGGAGATGTGAGGACAGTATACATCACCCTTCTTGTGACGCATACTATCCGTCCCTTCACACACATTTTGAAACATATTAAACATCACATATGGAAAAGTATATATAAGCCAAAACGAAATTCTCTCAACTCTTTTACATGTCCTTACACAACCCATAGTTCAACCTCTAGTAATTGTACAAACATATCTACATGCCACCTAATAAAGGTTTAACATACAATTGACACTTTAACAAGTCAAATTATTCGGAGTCTCGAAGCTTAAGCAGGGCGAGTGGGAGTAGGCAAAGCACCAGAAACGTCCTTGCTACCTGGAGGGGAAAGAAAACATTAAAAACATGAGCTAAGGCCCAGTGAGTGACAATTTTAACAAAACCTTTTCAGTTCGGAAATCATCAGTAGTAAAACTACATTCAACATCAAACATAAGACATGTAATCACTTCAAAAACCTTAGTTAAAACAATTTAAATGCCCTTATCAAATCATACATGATTTTTAAACAATCATAAGGAAACAGTTTAGATACAATATTTTTCCCTTAGTTGAAGTGGAGCAAAACTCAACACCCCAATGTCAAAAACATATAAGGCTCGATGCGGAGCAAGACTCAACGCACCAACATATAACCTCTATGTGCACATAGGAACATGGTGGTGGGTTGCCCATGTACCTTCTCATGTCCTTGAGTACTGGGTCCCAGGGAAACTCACATGCCTTATTAGCATTGAGCCTCCTCTAAAACATTTTCCTTTTTAGAAATAACATTTCATACAAACCGTTCGTATATAAATCATTCATACGAATACAGGGCAATTATTGTATCAATAACATCTCATAAACATGCTTTTCAATAGCTTTAAGAACATAACATTTGTCTCATAAAGCATTTAATCAGAAATTCACATTTCATTGGAAAACCGAACTATCATGTTCAACAAAATAATTTTAAAGTAAAAGAAGTGTCACTCACAACTCTTTCTAGGCCTTGAATGGATTATAAGCCTTTCCTATCTCTTCTTGGCCTGAAACAAAGATTTTCCCTTATTATACTTCTTTTCCATTCACAAGAACATAAACAACAACTTATTATATGCTCAGTGTTTATAGCACATCATGTGGTTAAGCTTTCATTAGTTTATTCTCAAGCCTTAACTCTAAAGCTATAATTACAAGATGTCCTTTACCCTTCTGCTATACCTTGATTTCCAAGAACACCTTACGTGCAGCTCACTTGCTGTTATATCAACATTTGAGCCTTAGTTTTTCCTTAACAAAGCTGACAGTTACAGCTTGATGTCTCTACTTAATCTCTGCTAAAAATGCATTTCCAGCCCATATTAAGACTTCTTCTCTTCTACAAACTTGTAAAGAATTAAGTTCCACAACTTACCTCAAAATTTCAGGGCTTAACTCTTTTTCGTTCTTTAGTTATGCCAAAATTACTCTGCATTGCTCCGGATTGCATAGCAGTTCTGTAGTTACTACTTTTACCTAAGGATTTATGTGATAAACTTCGGTTTCAGCTTAACCATCCTTCATAAGACATGTTAGGAATTATGTTAACTTACTAACCTCAAAATTTCAGCCCCAAAATCGGCTTCCTTGAGTCGTTCTACTCCAAACATCGACCACTGTTCAGTTTGTGCGTCTGCAATCAATCCTCTGTTCCAGCTGGGATTTGAGCACCAAAATAGGTAGAATTTCGCCCAAAAACTATAAGAATACCTTCCTCTTCCTTCTCTGGTGGTTTCTCTAAAAGATGGAACTAACTTAAGTTCTCGAAATGTTTGAAAATAATTAAACTCACCTATATATATACTGCCGACTTATCCCTCACAAGTACCAAGATGATAATGCCGACTTACCCCTCACCGTAGGTTGGCGCTAGTCTTTCCTTCGACGCAAGGTACTCATGTCTATGTTCTCCTCCAGCGTCTTCAGCAACTAACCATTCCCAACGCATGGTGTTCTCGGCGCCTCTTACTTCCGACGCATACAACATAGTCACTCACATCACTAGCTTCATCGCGTCAAGACCATTCTGTCTTGGACTCAATGTGACTTTAGCGCATGGCTATCTTCGACGCATGGTAACTTCAACGCATGGCTGTCTTCGGTGCATGGTGACTTCAACGCATGGTTCAATCATATTTCTTTCCCCGCCAATGATCACTTATCCTTCGATGCGACGACTGCTTCAGCTCACACCCTTTGTGATTCAATCAATAACGCATAGTTTCTCAAATAATTCAACCTCCCACTACATTCACCAACGCATGGTCTTTGCCAATCTTAAGTCAAAGGAAGCTGGTTGGACTAGAGATTGTCCAAATTACAACGGAGAAGGTAGAGATGATCAAAGCTAATCTTAAGTCAGCCAGAGATCGCCAGAAAAGTTGCGCTGATAACAGGAGAAGAGATCTTAAGTTTGAAGTTGGTGATAGAGTATTTCAAAAGTTGTCACCATGAAAATGAATTCTTAGATTTGGTAGGAAAGGAAAGTTGAGTCCCAGGTATATCAGACCTTTCGAGATTTTGGAAAGAGTTGGACCGGCCTCATATAGGTTAGCCTTACCAATGGAAATGTCTAAGATTCATAATGTGTTTCATGTAAGACCCTAACTCAGAGTTCTTAAGATGGCTAGTAAGAAAAGACATAAGAAAAGAAGTAAGACTAGTTGAACGCATAATATTAGGAAAAGAATGGATATCCCACTAAGAGTGAGAATGAAAGATTGGAGGCATAAATGTATTTTGAGCATAGTCCGGTTAATGCATAGGTGGTAAAGCGTTAAAATGTGGTATTTTAATTTAAAGGGAATTTGATATTGAATTTTGAAAAGGAAACAAGAATTAGGAAAAAGAGGAAACGCATGGCTCACACTTAGTCTTGGAAATTAACAAGTTATGGGATTAGTTTTTGGAGGGTGTTAAGCTAGAAATAAAAGAGAAACCAAAGGACCTTAAGGCGTGAGCAGCATGCATTGAAGGTTTATTATGCGTTAGTAATGATTTTGGTATTGATAAAGAAGTCTATGCCAAAAAATAAGGACATTTAGTGTTTAAGGTAAATATGATCGAAGGGTTGCTATGCGCTATGCATTGAGGAGCTCTATTCCATGGTAAATGGAAATATAACTTTGAATTCGGGTAAACGCATAGGATGTAACCAAGAGCTTAAAGGGAAGAAAATTGGACGCATGATACGATGCGGTAAGGTTGTAGTGTGCGTTTGGGATATTGACGCCTAGTAGTAAGCGGTGGTGAAACGGGTTCACAGGTATTATGGCAAAGAGAAAAGAAAGTAAATAATGAAGTTAAAACCTTAAAGGAAATTCAGTGGACGCATAGGGGCAATATGATTGAATGAATAGTTTGTATATTAGAATATGTTGGGCATATGAGATAAGCTTATAAAGGCTAGGTGGCTTCATATAAACTTGACACCTTATAAGCGGAAGGTGTTAGAAGGCATGTTAAGTGTTGCATGCAAGGTGACTCTTGGATAAATACATGGTTGGTTAAGTTGCAGTGTCACATGTGGAAACAAGTGGCAGAAAGAGAGGAGAAGTAGTATGACCAGCCCTTTACTCCAAAGCTATAAATAGGACCTTTAGAGAAAATGAGTGACTGATGATGCTGAAGTGAGAATTCTTGAGAGAAAGGAGGAATTCTTGTGTCCGTAGTAGAAGTCTGCAGCCAAGAGAGAAGATATTTTGACATCTTAGCTATATCTTTTGTTAAAGAAGTTGTCTTGCGTCTAAAAGGGTCAGTCTCGCATTTAAGACGAACGATGCGTTCAAGGTGAACGATGCGTCCAAGTTGGGCCTTGCGCGGTCGACGCATCCAAAGAGAGAAGTAAGGAAGAGTTGGGGAGCACCTCGCGTTAGCTATCAACTTTGTGTCCAAGGGCAGGGTTGCGACCAACCGAGCTGCCAGAAGAATATAAGGCCTTGCGTTCTAGGGTTAGAATGCTACGTCCAAGAAGCTCGGGAAAGAGGAAATAGCGGGATAGAGTAGAAACTATCCTTAAAGTGTTATGTCAGTGACATCTTTCTTTCTTTGAAAATGTTTTATTGGAAATGTTATTTTGATTTTATTATGAGCTATGATTTGATGAAAAGTGTTTATTTGAAAAGCATGATGCTTGAATATATAGTTCACAAGGCATATCTTGTTTGTTTTCTATAAATTGTTGAAAAGCATGTTGTGAAATGTAGTTTATCGAGAAATATCTTATTTTTTTCCTGAAAGGTTTCATATGAACTAATTATGAGAAATGTTGGTTTCTAAAATGTTTTAGAGGAGACTCGATGCTGAAGGACATGAGAAGGCATGTGAGTTTCCCGGGACCCAGTACTGAAGGACATGTAGAAGGTACTTGGGCAGCCCGCCATGTTCGTGTGTGCACATAGAGGTTGATATTGCTTGTGCGTCGAGTTCTGCTCTGCATCGAGCCAGGAATGATTTCGACGTTGGGTTGTGTTGAGTCTTTCTCCACCCCAACTAAGGATGTTTTCGACGTTGAGAGCGTTGAGTTTTACTCCGCCTCAACTAAGGGAAATTTTTAAATAACGAATTGATTTCATGTACAACTATTCTTGAACGTACTTATGTTATTTGATTAAGAAGTTGGAAAGTATGATTTTGCGGTAATGATGATTTGAATCCATGTTTTATGACTATGGTGTACAATAATTGGAACATGCGTCTTTCGAACTAAAGATAGTTTTACAAAATCTGTCACTCATTAGGCTTTTAGCTCACTCTTTCATATGTTTTCCATTTTTCAGGTAGCATGACAGTTCCCGTTGCCGATCGAAGTCGAGGTTTGTCAAGAGTTAATGGTATCGCCGTCCTAGAGGTGTGGTTAAATGGGCATAAAGAAAGTGTTGAGTCGATAATAGGGTCGATGACTGTTGTCCTCATACTCCGTCTCGGGCTATAGGAGAGTAATTCTGGAAGGGGTGTGACATTTCATGTCCCAGTTTTGAGGAAATTTGTTCCTAATTCTACCCATGTACTTGAGGTGCAACCAGTGGAACTAAAAGAAGATTTGAGTTATAAAGAGGAACCGGTTCGAGTATTAGATGAGAAGGAACAAGTTCTAAGAACTAAGGTGATTCCGTTAGTCAAGATTTTGTGAAGGAATCATGGTGTAGAAGAAGCTACCTGGGAAACCAAGGAGCAAATGATTAAACAGTATCCACATTTTTTTTCGAGGAACTAACAGTTTGCTGAATTTCAAGGATGAAATTCTTGTAAGGAGGTGGTAAATTGTAAGCCCTACTCTTATCTTTGGAAGATGGCAAGCAAAGTAGGCGGGTGATTGAGAAAAAGATGGCCAACAGCCTTTGGCTTGAGTTGCTATGCGTTTGTTGGGTTAGGAGGATACCTGGGAGGGGGTGTGACAATAAAGATAAGGTTGGGTGTCTTTTCATGTGGAGACATGTGAGTGGGGGTATCCTATACAAAGAGTTTGTATAAGACCGGGCCACGAAATGATTAATCTCTCTTTATAACATCGTTGACTGAAGAGATTGACATTTCATAGGATGACCATAGGTGACTTGACATTAATATTGAGTAAGTTATGAACTCTTATCTATGAAGGCAGTCCTTTCATCTGTATGGGTGAAAGTGGCCACATTTGCCGACTCAATATGCCTACCATTTTGGGGATTTGTCAAAGTAGGGAGCTGGGATCATAATTACACAAGATGAAGTTCACTCCTTCTCATCTTTAAGGTAAGTAGATGAATTGTTCTCTTAAGTGCTTACTTTGGGTCTTGAACAATGGGGCCTCTCCTTCTCACTGCTCGAGAGGATTTTGTTTATGGTAGAACCATAAACAAACGGTTGTTCATGAAAGGATCAATGGGACTTAACCGTTAGATGTAGTTACAAGGGTAAAATGGAAATTTGACTCAACTGTAATTACGAACAATTAATGAAGTGTCCTATTACTATTGATTGGTTATATCCATTGACACAGAAAATATGTCTATAGTTTGAAGAGTGCAGCTGTGGGTCTTAGTGGAGTGACCCACAGTTAATGAATGTTGATTAATTGAATTAAATAGTGTAATTAATTAATCTCGTATTATTGGAGCTTCTAATCTGTAGGTCAGTTAGGTCCCTCTGCTAGCTCATTAACGGTAAAACAAGGAATATTTAGTTTTGGAAGAATTTGAATCGTTTAAATTATAAAGGTTTTTAAGTTAATTGTATATGGTACAATTAATACAATGTATAGCGATACATTACAAAATAAAGTTATTGTTGAACTAGATTCAAAATTAAGCTATATATTATGAGAGTATTAATATTTGAATAAGATTCAAATATTAAATTATTATGAATGAGATTCATATAAGGTATTTAAATGTTAATTGTATATGATACAATTAATATAATGTACGTAGATACATTACATTATAAAGTAAACTTTGAATTAGATTCAAAATTAAACTTTATAATATGGGTGAATAATACATTTGAATAAGATTCAAATATTAAATAATATGAATAAGATTCCTATTAAAACTATAGGTTAAAGCATAATATGAATAAGATTCATACATTTAAACTATAGGTTATGAGAAAAACATTTGAATATGATTCAAATGTAATATTGATTAAATATATGATATTTAGTTAATTAGTTAGATTAATTAATATTTAATTTAATTTAATTTAATTTAACTTTAGTTAAATTTTAACTCCTAAGAGGGGAGTTAAAGGATTGGAAGTTAATCCATAATTAACTTCCCCCTCTCCATCTATTTAATTATGATTCACGAGAAGTTCTTTTGATGGATGGATGAACAACCTCTCTAAAAAATTCTCTCTCAATCTCTCAACACTCCCAAGTTACAAAGGAAAAGTTTCTCTGCAAAATTTTTTCTTAATCTTCCAATAAGAGATTCCCACAAATCTTTTCCTTGTCGAAGAATAGCGGAAAAGACTGAGTGGTGGTGACTTGGTGGTGGTGTCTTGTTCGAGATCAATTAGTGAAGCATGCTTAATTAAAACATGTTTAAATTTCTATGTATTTTCTGTAAATTCAATCAGTATATTAAAAGTACACACATTCATGCGCTTCCGTACGAAATTTGATTCCTTCATTACCAACATTAGCCTTAAGCCCAGCCAACCACTCAAAATAACATAATGTATCCTGGACAAACTGAAGAGAACCTCGCTCAGCCCCACAAAAAATCATCAGATCATTCGCAAAAGAAAGATGGGTAAGGTCTAACCTTCTCACACCTGGGGTGAAACCAAAACCCCTCGGACGACCGATGAAGTAATCTCAACAAGACCTCCATAACAATCACAAACAGAAACGGAGATAAAGGATCACCTTGACATAACCCTTTCCTACCAGGAAAATACCCCTCCAAAGAGCCACTCACCATAATAGAAAACTTAGGAGAAGTAATACAGGCTCTAACCCAACTCACAAACTGAAGTGGGGTGCCAATGGCCAATAAAGCGCCAAGCAGAAAGTTCTAATGAATAGAATCATAAGCTTTCTGTAAGTCCACCTTGAGAACACACCTCAAGGAAATAATGATACCCTCCCACAAGCTCCTGACACAAAAGGATGTTATCATAAATGGAACACCTAGGGACGAAAGCAAACTGGTTACCGCTTACAAACTTAGGCAACCAACCTTGTAACCGATCAGATAACAATTTAATGATGCATTTATAAACCACATTACAACAAGAAATGGGCCTGAAATCCGATAACCTCTCTGCCCCAGCCCGCTTTTGCACCAACGTAATAGTTGTAGCATTAATCCCAGCAGGAAGATAGCATGAATAAAAAAAGTGCCTCACTGTAGAGCAAAAGTCATCACCACAACAGACCAACCAGCCTTAACGAAATCCACTGAGAAGCCATCAGGACCCAGAGCCTTACCATTTTTCATAGAGAATAGAACTTTCCAGATTTCATCCCTAGTAATAGGATGACATAAGTCATGGCAACATTCTTTAGGCCAACGAAATTGAACAATCTTAGAGATTTCAGCAGTCAAGTCCCTTAGCCAATAGGCTGATACCTCAAACTCCCCTAAAAGAAATCTACAGTAACCCATGCAACACTCTTAGGAGAGGAGTGTCTGACACCATACTGTCAATCACAGAGAACAACTCATTCTTACCCTACCTAGATTGCACACCAGTGGAAGAAAGCAAAATTCTGGTCACCTAACTCCAACCAACATACTCTAGATTTCTACTGAATAGAAGCCTCCTCCCATCTCACCACATCCCAAGAAACCTCAGTAGCGTTAGCCGCCTCACTAGCAAAATAAACATCCATAGGGGAAGCTTCCAGAAGAGACTAAGCCCTATCCATATTAGTCTTTGCAGCCCTCACCCCCTCACTCAACTGATAAATATGACATGCAAATCAACCCTTCTGAATAGGCTTGAGGACTTGAAGATTCCTCACCAAACTGACCAAAGGAGACACCCCTTGATGACGTGTCCACATCGATGCAACAGTATCTAAAAAACCATTCGCCTTAGTCCAATAGTTAAAAATCTAAAAACTGGGAATCTTCAGCTCAAACTAATCCTAGGAGACAACAGGAGAACACTATAATCAGATACCCCCCAAGGGTAAGCACGCACCACACTATGAGGATGAGAAAGAATCCACTCTTCATTGACTAAAACATGGTGCAGATGACATAAAATACCCAAGCCATGAATTTTACTAGTCCACGTAAACCAGTTACCCAACACCTTCATCTCAGCCACAATGGTACTATCAAACTCCTCCATTTCACCACAATTCGGGCTACCCCCACAAGCTTCAAAAGAATTTCGGATAGCATTAAAGTCACCCATAACCACCCTCGGACCATGCTAGGTAAAGCACAAAGAGCGAAAGCGATCACACTATATCTCTCGAATAATTAGCAGCATACACACAAGCAATATTAACACACTGCCTAGACTGGCGATTTGTCAAAACACCCGAAACTACCTGGTTATCAACCATCATTAGACAAAAGTCTTGTAAAGTAGCATTCCGCATCACCCAGATACGACCCAAATTAACCACCCCCTCATTGAAGCTATTCACACATTTCGACTTCACACCAGACTTGGCCAAGACAAAATCAAAATTAACATGTTTAACATGAGTTTCCAATAAACAACAAACCTCCACAGACTCAAACCTCAAAAAGTCACCCATCAACCTATTTTTTACAAGGTTATTAAGGCCCCGTACATTCCAAGAACACCAACTAATCATAAGAAATACTATCCCGACGGGCCAACACCAAATCATCCATATGACCTCCCTGATCTCTCATCCCCTCAATCATCATTAAATAAAAACATTCCTTCTAGAGTAGCTGTTAATACGAATAACAGAAACACTGTTATAGCCATTTCTGTACATCCAATGTGCTCTATGGATAGAGGAATACATAGAGAGACTCAATAGAATTTGATCAATCCTTTTTTCTGTCGTTAAGGTGGAGAACTAAACCAAGAATTGTCTTTCTTTATCATCAATCGAATCACTGTTCAAAACCCAGGATTCGATTTTATCATCAATCTAATCACTGTTCACATTGTTTCTTTTTCTTATCAATGAATATATCTCTTTACTTGTATGACTTAGATGTCTTGTATCTTCCAAAAAGGAAGAAAGATCTCTGAGAGTTGTTTCCTAGATCAGAAAGAGAGTACTTGGTTCTCCCAATAACTAAAAAGTGTATCATGCCTGAATCTTCGATTTTTCACCAACAACTGTTTATTCCATACATAGATCTAGTCAAAATTTATGAATCATAGAATAATTATTCGATTCTTTTTGCTCTTTGTATCATAATTCAATCAAAAAACGCCAACGCAGATCAGCAAATGAACCCTATTCTGTTAGCATATGACAGAAACAAGTCGATGCGAGAGTATGTGTCGCCAAACCTATACAAATTTTCGCCAGGAATTTTGCATCCAACCTTTGAAGGAAATGGGAGGTTTGAGATGAAGCCTGTCATGTTGCAGATGCTGCAAGTGCAGGGCAATTTGGGGATGCATTGGGTGAAGACCTGCATGCACATCTGAAAAGTTTCCAGGAGTGACGTAAGATGGTATCCGACTATCTCTATTCCCACTCTCTCTATGCAAAAATATTTTCCTCCGACAGTAAATGCAAGAAGGAGACTTGACATTGTCACCTTTGAGCAAAAATTTTCAAAGACACTGAGTGAGGCTTGGACATGGTTCAAAAGGCTGGTAAGGAACTGTCCACATAATGAGATTCCTAATTGCGTCCAAATGGAAATTTTTTATGGAAGACTTAATAGGCCATCACAATCTGTTGCTAATGCCTCCGTTACAGGAGGATTGATGGATAAGACCTATACACAGGCCACAGATATTCTAGATAGGATTTCTAGAAATACTGATGAATGGGTGGATTATGGGTATGGATCTCGCTCCACCGACAGAAGGAAAACGTAAGCTGGTATGATCAAAACCAATGTTGCCACCGGTCTGCAGCACAGATGGCAGCTATGATGTCTTTGCTCAAAACCAAAGCCTGAATAATAAAGGTGGAATAGTTGGGCCTGTCAATTAAATAAACGCATTAAGTACAGTGGCAGCAGTGAGCTGTGTACAGTGTGGAGAAGCACATTTGTATGATATGTGTTTGTACAACCCACAATCAGTGTGCTATGTACAGAACAACCCCTACGGTAAGATGTATAATCCAGGTTGGAGGAATCATCCCAATTTCAGATTTTGGGGGGGGGGTGAAAAGTGCTTGAAAAATGCTTTCTATTCTCTCAAATTAAGGGAGTTTATATTAGATTTCACTTGTTTGCTAGTGGTTTTCAAGTTAAAATGAGGAAAATTAGAAGAGAATACCAAAAGATCAAATCCGAGCTAGAATACAGTGGAAAAGAGAAGAAAAACACAAAGTTGCCAAAAACAAGACAGCGTCGCGCCGCTATTTCCTAAGAAGATGTCTGCTGCAACACAATGACAGCGTCGCGGTACTGTCTTTTCATATTTGGCAGCACGGCGGCTTCAGTATTCCTTAATTAAAATTCTTGTATTTTTGGAAAGTTTTTTTGGGCGATGAAATCTATAAATCAGAAGGGGTTTCCAACAACCCTAATCATCAATCTACAGCCCAAAAGAGACACAAGAAGGAGAGAATTCAGTGAAAGTTCATAAAGAGCCTCAAAGAGTGAGTTAGCTGCAAGGAAAAGGAAAAGAGTTCAAGAGAGTTGTGGTGTTGTTCGAGTTCCTACGTGAGAGCCAAAGAGATTGTGACGATGCTACCTCAATCAAGAGTTTTTTTTAGTAGAGTTTCCCTTTCTTTACACTCTTTCTTTGTTTATATTGTTTAAACATGTTGCTTCAAGCTATGAGTGGCTAAACTCTTTAGTTTTAGGGTTTTGATGATTTGTTTTATGAATTCATGTTGATATTGTAGACTTTCATGGTTTTGTTGTAATGATTATGCTTTTCATTGTTATTGTGCTTAATTCTTGAGGATTGGCCATCTTCACATATTAGGTTAGATGTATGGTTGAGAGATTGTATGTCTAACTAGATCTATAACAATGAATTGGTTTTAATCTATCATGAGAATAGTTAGGTTAACAATGAAAGTTGCTAAAGACTACTCTTAATGCCATGTAATTTGTATTGGTTTCAAGAGATTAGTAATCAATTGAGTTGCATGAGAAATGGTTGTTTTTCAGAAAAAAATAACTGAAATTAAGTTTCTAGACTTAGGCATATGAATTACAATAAAATTCCATGAACACTAGAATATTGCATGATGAAATAAACAAGGATTCATTACCCTAGAACTCTCTTTGACTCTTGTGTTTCTTACTTTATTTACTTGTTTAGTTTTTATTTTCTATAATCACAACTTCAATTTCAATCCTCAAATAAAATTGATTCAATTCTATAGTAGCTAAGTAACTTAAACCTTCATAATTGGATCCTCAGCGGAACGATATTCGGAGTTTACCGTCTTATATTATAACTTGACTCGTACACTTGATGTTAACACTTAAAGTGTGCATCAAGAAGGGGGAGTGGGGGGATCAGCAACAAGTTTTGTTAAGAATTGAGTTAAGTTTCAAAGCTTTACCTCAAAATTTCAAAGCTTAACTCCTCTTCGTTCGACAGATATTCCCAATTTACTTCACCCTGCTTCAGATCACTCGGGAAATTCTTATCAGTCGCTTCCATTTAAAATTTAACATATTTTTCTTCATATTCAGCTCAACTATCCTTTACAAGAGTTGTTAAGAATTGAGTTAACTTATTAACCTCAAATTTTTAGCTTCAGACTCCATCTCTTCCGCTCGATATTCACCAAACACCAAACCTTATTCAGACTGCGCGATAGTAAGCAACCCTTCTGCTTCAGCTTCAATTTCACCATGAAACGAACCAAAATCCTTCACGAATCTACCCCTAATATCTTCTTCTAACTCCCCTCGATGCCCAGCTAAAGAATATAATTGATTTGAGCTTGGAAATGGAAGCAAAACTAGTTAGTAACTTCCCAATCTAATAGTAAAACTCACCGACTTCCTCCCACTATCTCATTTCTTTCTTTCTCTCTTTCTTTCTTTCTTTCTTTTTTTTTTTTTAATTTGTTTATTAATTTTCTTTTATTTTCTTTTTCCTTTCCTTTCCTTTCTTTTTCTTTATTTTTCTTTCTTTTTAATTTAGGAGAAAAAATAAGAAAAATAGAAAATACGTTTTTACGTCCCAATTAATGTTCGAAGTAAATTCTAACTCGGTTTCCTCTTAATGACTTAAATATTTAACTTACCAAAAATTACTTCTGGCTTCCTCCACTTCTTCCTTCGATCTACAAGCGGGAGAACAACTAAATAAGTTCACAACGATACTACGTACTTATGTTTAGCAGTTACAAATGAGAGTAAGCTTTACACTGCCTCTCGGACGCAAGGAAAGATTCATCCTCCCTGAAAAGAGACCTATAGAGTTATGCAAAAGATAGACGGAGGGATAAGGTAGAAGAAGCACAACCGACTTTGCAGGTAATCCCTCACAGTAAGGAGATAGTGAGCGAACCAATGGAAATGCAAGGGTCAGCTCCTGTAGAAATGAGCCCTGAGGACCATGTGTTAGACTCCAATGAAGGGCCTATTAAAGAGTACGTGGTGGCCAATGAAACCAAAAGAAAAAGGAAAGACGAAGAACAAGTGGCACCATTGGTAAGGAAGAAGAAGAAGACATTGAAAGGGCCGAAAAAAATTGTCGAGCTCGCAAGTGAGGCTACCTAGGATAAAGAGTCGGTTAACGTAGAGCCAGCAAACAGTCCTGAGTCTGCCATCGCCGCAACATCATTTGATCGCCTTTCAGAGAAAATGGCAAAGAAAAGGGAAAAGCTTAGAAAGGAGCTAAGGACCCTACGTAAAGGAGCAAAGAGTATTGTGAAGGAAGAAATCACAAAGGAAAGGCCTCGCAAGGAAAAAGAAGGAGCTTTGACGCATATGCCTCCTGATCCTCAAATTGATCAAGTTGCATTAGCATTCAAAGAGAAAATGAAGAAGGAAGAGAGAATAGAAAAGGCACCAGCGGAGTTTGAAAGAGGCAAATAAAAGAGGATGTGGAGTTGGCCACAAGAATAAATGCCCAAACTAAGGTAGAGGGCAAGAAAAAGAAGAAGAAGAAAATAAGTAGGTGTCAATCGCCTATAAAGACAGAACGCATCTTGAGCAATGCAAGGGTGGAGAACAAAAAGAAAGATAAAATGGAGGAAAAAGAAAAGCCAGCTAGAGAAACTCCCAAGCCTTCCTCAGAAAGACACAAAGAAAAGGAGAAAGTGGCTGAGGCTCTTGCCCAAATGGACAAGGGCGAAGAGAAAACGGTGGATGCAATTCTGGCCATGGCCAAAGGGAAAGCGAAGGTGACTGATGCGTCAGTAAAGAAGAACGAAGGAAAAGGAGACACAAGCAGTTATCTGACCTATTAATGGAGATAGGGATTTTGCTAGAAGAAGCTCCACACCAACCTACATCATTAACCTAATCGACCACCATGGTTGGCGTGAATTCTGTGTTGGCCCAACTTGGATCCAGCCATCAATTGTCCGGGAGTTCTATAATGGGCAGATTGATGAGGAGGAAGATATGGTGGTGGTTAATGGATGCGAAGTCCCTTTCAACGCTAGAGAAATAAATGCAGTTTTCAAGTTAAGGGACGACCCCGATGCAGAAGGAAACCAACTGTTAGAAGACGCATCATATGCAAGATGCGATCTGGGTCATGGCCAAGCTAGGGTCTAAGTGCAACGTCGATACGGCGCTATCGCAGCGCTTTTTCTCAAGAGCAGAAGTCATCTCAGCGCAGTGCCACCATCGCAACACTGCGACATGGTGACCGAGGGTAGCTTTCCATGACGATCAACGTCACAACACCATCAAATAGCGCGGCGGTGGCAACTTTCCATATCGGTCAGCGTAGTGGCGCCAACTTTCCATAATTGAAGATTTTGTACTTTTAGAAAGAAATTTGGACGGCTAACTCTATAAATAAGAGGGTTTCCAACAGCCCTAATCACCAATCTAAAGGCCAAAAGAGATACAAAAGAGATACAAAAGAGAACAAGAAGAAGAGAATTGAGTGAAAGTTGTAGACAGTTCAAAGAGTGAGTTAGCTGCAAGGAAGAGGAAAAGAGTTCGAGAGAGAGTCGTAGTGTTGTTCGAGTTCTGACATGAAAGCCAAGGAGATTGTGACGATGCTGCCTCAATCAAGAGCATCTTTTCAGTAGAGTTTTCCTTTCTTACACTCTTTCTTTGTTTATACTGTTTAAACATGTTACTTCAAGCTATAAGTGGCTAAACTCTTTAGTTTTAGGGTTTTGATGAATTGTTTATGAATTCATGTTGATATTATAGACTCCTCATGGTTTTGTTGTAATGATTATGCTTTTCTTTGTTATTGTGCTTAACTCTTGTTGAATGGCCATGGTTGAATGTTAGGTTAAATGTATGATTGACAGATTGTATGTTTAACTAGATCTATAACAAAAAATTATTGTTAATCTCTCATGAAAATAGTTAGGTTGACAATGAAAGTTGCTAAAGACTATTCTTAATACCATGTAATTTGTATTGATTTCAAGAGATTAGTAATCAATTGAGTTGCATGAGAAAGGGTTGTTTTTTAGAGAAAATAACTTGGAATTAAGTTTCTAGACTTAGACATATGAATTACAATAAACTCCATGAATCCTAGAATATTGCATGATGAAATAAACAACGATTCATTACCCTAGAACTCTATTTGACTCTTGTGTTTCTTACTTTATTTGCTTTCCTTATTTAGGTTTATATCTTCCAAAATCGCAACTTGATTTCCAATCCTTAAATAAAATTGATTTGATTCTAGAATAGCCAGGTAACTAAAACCTTCACAATTGGATCCTTAGTGGAACGATATTCGGACTTTATTGTCTTGTATTATAACTTGACTCATACACTTGCGGTTAGCACTTAAAGTGCGCATCAAGTTTTTGGCACCGTTGTCGGGGATCCAAAGAACAATTTTTGTTATTTAATATTCATTAAAATTGATAGATCTTAATTTGAGGTGTATATTATTTTTTGGTTGATTATTTTTGTCGGTTTATGCCTCGTAATAATACTGACCTCATCCGTCTTGGTCTCGAGATTGAGAGAACCTATAGAAGGAATCTAAATGCTTTACACAATCAAACCAAGGAGATGGTGGAGGAGTTACCAAAGGTAATTCGGGTCTACTTCCAACCGACATTACCGATACATCAACCCGGAATAATGAATGTGCCCATCAACGTCAAGAACTTTGAGTTGAAATGGAGGTTGATCCAAATGGCTAGAGAGCTAGCTTTTAGAGGAAGAACCAATGAAGATCCTCACAAGCACCTACGATTTATCTTGGAGATATGGTGAACAGTAAAGATGAATGATGTTTCAATGATGCTATCAAACTAAGACTTTTTTCTTTATCTTTACAAGACCGAGCAAAGGATTGGTTGGAAACCATACTGAAAAGTGCTTTCTATTCTCTCAAATTAAGGGAGTGTATATTAGATTTCACTTGTTTGCTAGTAGTTTTCAGGTTAAAATGAGGAAAATTAGAAGAGAAGACCAAAAGATCAAAATCGAGTCAGAATACAGTGAAAAAGAGAAGAAAAACCACAAGTTTGCCATAACAGGGCAGAACCGCAGCGTCAGTTTCCTAAAATGAAAAATGTTGTATTTCTGGAAAGTTTTTTGAGCGGCCAACTCTATAAATTGGGAGGTTTCCAGCGGCCCTAATCATCAATCTAAGCATGAAATAACACACCAAAAGAGCCTCAAAGAGTGACTTAGCTGCAAGGAAGAGGAAAAGAGTTCAAGAGAGTCGTGGTGCTGTTCGAGTTTCGACGTGAGAGCCAAGAAGATTGTGACAGTGCTACCTCAATCAAGAGCCTCTTTTCAGTAGAGTTTCTCTTTTTTTACACTCTTTCTTTGCTTATATTGTTTGAACATGTTGCTTCAAGTAATGAGTGGCTAAACTCTTTAGTTTTAGAGTTTTGATGAATTGTTTATGAAGTCATGTTGATATTGTAGACTTTCATTATTGTGTTCAATTCTTGTGGACTGGCCATCTTCACATGTTAGGTTAGATGTATGATTGAGAGATTGTATGTGTAACTATATCTATAACAATGAATTGTTGTTAATCTATCATGAGAATAGTTAGGTTAACAACAAAAGTTGCATAAAGACTATATTAATGTCATGTAAGTTTCAAGAGATTAGTAATCAATTGAGTTGCATGAGAAATGGTTGTTTTTTAGAGAAAATAACTTGGAATTAAGTTTCTAGACTTAGGCATATGCATTACAATAAACTCCATGAACCCTAGAATATTGCATGATGAAATAAACAAGGATTCATTACCCTAGAACTCTCTTTGACTCTTGTGTTTCTTACTTTATTTGCTTTCCTTATTTAGTTTATATCTTCCAAAATAGCAACTTGAATTCCAATCCTTAAATAAAATTGATTTGATTCTAGAATAGCCAGGTAACTAAAACCTTCACAATTGGATCCTTAGTGGAACGATATTCGGACTTTACCGTCTTATATTATAACTTGACCCGTACACTTGCGGTTAACACATAAAGTTGCGCAATCACATACCTCCGAATAGTATCACTACGTGGGAGATCTTAACTCAAGCTTTCTAGAACAAATATTTTCCACCGACTAAATCCCAAAGACGAAGGATGGAGATATGAACATTCTACCAATCTGAGGATGAACAACTATATGAGGCTTAAGAGAGGTACAAGGATCTCTTGAGGAGGTGCCTGATTGTGCCACTTTATGTGTTAACCACAAGTGTACAGGTCAAATTATAATATAAGACGGTAAAGTCCGAATATCGTTCCATTAAGGATCCAATTGTGAAGGTTTAAGTTACGTAGCTATTATAGAATTGAATCAATTTTATTTGAGGATTGGAATTGAAGTTGTGAATTAGGAAAGAAACTAAATAAGGAAAGCAAATAAGGAAAGCAAATAAAGTAAGAAACACAAGAGTCAAAGAGAGTTCTAGGGTAATGAATCCTTGTTTATTTCATCATGCAATATTCTAGGGTTCGTGGAGTTTATTGTAATTCATATGCCTGAGTCTAGAAACTTAATTCCAAGTTATTTTATCTGAAAAACAACCCTTTCTCATACAACTCAATTGATTACTAATCTCTTAAAACCAATACAAATTACATGGCATTAAGATTAGTGTTTAGCAACTTTCATTGTTAACCTAACTATTCTAATGATAGATTAACAACAATTCATTGTTATAGATCTAGTTAGACATACAATCTCTCAACCATACATCTAACCTAACATGTGAAGATGGCCAATCCACAAGAATTAAACACAATAACAATGAAAAGCATAATCATTCCATCAAAACCATGAAAGTCTATAATATTAACATCACTTCATAAACAATTCATCAAAACCCTAAAACTAAAGAGTTTAGCCACTCATAGGTTGAAGCAACATGTTCAAACAATATAAACAAAGAAAGAGTGTAAAGAAAGGGAAACTCTACTGAAAAGAGGCTCTTAATTAAGGTAGCACCGTCACAATCTCATTAGCTCTCACGTCGGAACTCGAACGACACCATGACTCTCTTGAACTCTTTTCCTTTTCCTTGCAGCTAAGTCACTCTTTGAGGCTCTTTTAGTGTGTTATTTCGTGCTTAGATTGATGGTAGATTGACTTCGGTCAGTAGATTGATGGTAAATTGATGATTAGGGTTGTTGGAAACCCCCCAATTTATGGAGTTGGCCTCCCAAAAGGCTTTCCAAAAATAACAAAATTTCAATTAAGGAATACTGGCACCGCGGTGCTGCCAAATATGGAAAGACAGCGCCGCGGCGCTGCCCCATTTTTTGGCAAACTTGTGTTTTTCATCTCTTATTCACCGTATTCTTGCTCAGTTTTGATCTTTTGGTCTTTTCTTCTAATTCTCATTTTAACCTGAAAACCACTAGCAAACAAGTGATATCTAATATAAACTCCCTTAATTTGAAAGAATTGAAAAAACTTTTCAAACGCTTTTCAGTGCCCTCAACATTGGTACCCAGATTGGTTGCAAATTCAACTATTTGACAATGGATTGTCAAGCACAACCAAATCTATCCTAGATGCCACCATCGGAGGATCAATCTTCTCTAAGAATGCTCAAGAGGCCTATACCATATTAGAAGACTTGGCCACTACATCGTACAATTGGCCATGTGAACAGTCTTATCCAATCATCCCAAAAGCCATCGGATTGTATGAGGTGGATGAGGTAAATTCTCTAAAAGCTCAAATGGCTTCCCTTACTAATACTCTTTCTAAATTAACTGCAGGAGGCCAAGCTCAAGCAAGTTCACCATCCATAGCCTCCCTTGCCGCCTTGGCATCGAGATGGCCACACGAAAGGAGTTGGAACAAGGAGATAATGAGACGGGCAACTATATTGATAGAGAATGTTATAGAGGCAACCAACAACAACAACTTCCAACTCATTACCATCCTAAATTGAGAAACCATGAAAACTTTTCTTATGCTAACAATAGAAATGTTTTGCAAGGTCCTCTCGGTTTTTCCAATTTAGGTTCATCACACACCAAGAAAAAGTCCAACTTAGAAGACTTGATGGTGGAGTTCATAAAGGAATCAAGAGGAAGGACCACCACATTGGAGAGCATCGTACAAAGTCATGGTCAGACCATTCACAACATTGAGGTACAAATTAGCCAAATTGCCACTTCACTCCAAACAATGCAAACAGGCAAATTTCCTAGTTGCCCCTAAAGAAATTCAAAGGAGGAGTGCAAGACCATGACTTTGAGGAGTGGGAAAAAGTTGTCCACTCGCTTGATTGATGGCGAGGAAGATGAGCAAGAGGTAGATAAGACCATCCAAGAACCTATCTTAGAAGATGAACCAGAGGAGGTCTTAGAAAAAGAGGTAAAGGTAGAGGAGTCAACATCGTCAAGTAAGTCATTTAACCCTTTACCTTTTGTATCTAATACTTTGTCATATCTTCAACATTTTAAAAAGAAAGAAACAGACTCCCAATTTGCTAAATTTCTAGAGTTGTTTAAAAAGCTTCACATTAACATCCCATTTGCTGAGGCTTTAGAGCAAATGCCCAACTATGCTAAATTTATGAAAGATGCTTATCTAAAAAGAAGAAGTTTGGGCAATATGAGATGATTAGCAGGACCGAAGAATGCAGTGTTGTGCTGCAAAAGAAGCTACCATAAAAATTGAAAGATCCTGGGAGTATTACTATACCTTGCACTATTGGTTCTTTAAATGATGCTAGAGCTCTTAGTGATCTTGGTGCTTCTATTAATTTAATGCCTTTATCTATTTATAGGAAGGTTAACATTGGAGAGATGCAATCTACTACCATCACCTTACAACTAGCCGATAGATTCTTAGCTTATTCTAGAAGTAGTGTTGAGGATGTATTAGTTAAAGTTGACAAATTTATCTTCCCTGTAGATTTTGTAGTTTGGGACATGGAGGAGGACTCTTAGATTTCTATCATACTTGGGAGGTCATTCCTAGCAACTAGGAAGGCTATCATAGATGTCCAACAAGGGAAGTTGACTCTAAGGGTAAATGATGATAATGTTATATTTAATATTTATAAGTCCTTAAGTCATCATGATGAGGGTACTACTTGCCATGCTATAGACATAATTGACCATACTATTTATGAGCATGTAGAGGTTATGTTGGCAAATGATCATTTAGAACAAAGCATAATAGATTTAGAGAATGTGGATACTATCTTCGATGAAATTGCTTTGTATCCTAACTGGTTAGATAGCATGCCAATATGCACTAAAATGTATAAACCTATGCCTCTAGCTCCTTTGCATGTTATAAATGATATTGAGAAACCTGTGCTTGAATTAAAGGTGTTACCTCCTCACTTAAGATATGCATTCCTGGATGATTTATCTTATTTTCTTGTTATCATATCTTCTGAATTAAATTCTGTGGAAGAAGAAAAATTATTGAGGGTGTTAAGGGAGCATAAGTCCGCCATTGGCTGGTCCATTGAGAATCTTAAAGGTATTAGTCCATCAGTCTGTATGCACAGAATCTTGATGGAAGATACCTTTAACCCATCAGTTGAGTACCAAAGGAGACTTAACCCCGACATGAAGGAGGTAGTTAAGAAAGAAGTGCTCAAGGTTTTGAATGTAGGAATAATTGATGCCATATTTGACAGTTGATGGGTAAGTCCTGTTCAAGTGGTACTCAAGAAAGGTGGTATGATTGTGGTTAAGAACGAAAAAGATGAAATGATAGCGACTGGACTGTGATAGGATGACGGGTGTGCATTGATTATAGGAAGTTGAATAACGCTACTAGAAAAGATCATTTTCCTCTTCCTTTTGTAGATAAAATACTTGATAAACTTGCAGGTTACTCTCATTATTGCTTCTTAGATGGATATTCAGGTTATAATCAAATTGTCATTGCTCCTCAGGATCAAGAAAAGACGACATTTACGTGTCCTTATGGGACACTTACTTTTAGGAGAATGCCTTTTGGTTTCTGTAATGCCCCCGCTACTTTTCAACGTTGTATGATGTTTATTTTTCAAGGGCTCATTGAAGACATAATGGAGGTTTTCATGGATGATTTTTCTGTATTTGGGTCTTCATTTGATTCTTGTCTTGCTAATCTTACTCGTGTTTTGCAGAGGTGCCAAGATGCTAACCTTGTTCTGAATTGGGAAAAGTGTCACTTCATGGTTAAGGAAGGCATCGTTCTGGGGCACAAAGTCTCTAACAAAGGATTGGAGGTGGATAGGGCCAAAATAGCCGCCATTGAACAACTAGAACCTCTCAACAATGTGAAGGGAATTAGAAGCTTCTTAGGGCATGCAGGGTTTTACAGGAGATTTATTGAAGATTTTTATAAAATTGCTAAACCCTTAAGTAACTTGTTAGAAAAGGAAGCTAAATTTGTATTTGATGATGCATGTCTACTAGCTTTTAATACTTTGAAGGAAAGATTAATTTCTGCACTTATTATTGTTGTACCTGAATGGAGTCAATCTTTTGAAATCATATGTGATGCTAGTGACTATGCCTTAGGAGCTGTTTTAGGCCAACGTAGAAATAACATGTTTAGGGAAATTTACTATGCTAGGACTCTTGATAGAACTCAACAGAAATACACTACTATTGAAAAGGAACTACTAGCTGTTGTGTTTGCACTTGATAAATCCAGATCATAGTTGCTTGGCTCTAAAATAGTGGTGCATACTGACCATGCTGCTTTGAAGTATTTGTTTGATAAGAAAGATTCCAAACCTAGGCTAATGAGGTGAATTTTATTGTTGCACGAATTTGAACTAGAAATCAAAGACAGAAAAAGATGTGAAAATGTGGTTGCACACCACCTGTCTAGGATTGAGAATGGGGATGCTAACACTTGTTCCCTCATTGTTGAGATGTTCCCTGATGAACAATTGTATCAGGTAAAAGATAGCTTACCTTGGTTTGCTGACATAGTTTTATCTTGCAAGAGGACATTTGCCACCTGACATGAACTCTCAACAAAAGAAGAGATTTCTGCACAATGTTAAGTCTTACCATTGGGAGGACCCACTTCTCTACAAGGTTTGTGCTGACAGTATAATAAGAAAGTGTGTGTCTCAAGAGGAAGTGGTAAGTATTCTAAATTCATGCGATGCCTCCCCCTATGAAGGTCACTTTGGACCCACTAGAATTGCATCTAAGGTACTTCAATCAGGTTTTTATTGGCCCTCTCTTTTTAAAGACTATTATACCTTTGTTAAACTATATGATAGGTGCCAACGTATTGGCAATATTTCTAGACAACATGAGCTTCCAATGAAACCTATCTTGGAAGTGGAGCTCTTTGATGTTTGAGGTATTGACTTTATAGGGCCTTTTCCTATGTCTTCTGATGGTTACCTATATATTCTTGTTGCAGTAGATTATGTATCTAAGTGGGTAGAAGCCATAGCTACTAGGACCGATGATGCTCGCACTGTTTTAAAATTCTTGCATAAAAACATCTTTACACATTTTGGTACACCTAATCTATTATTAGTGATTAGGGTTCTCACTTTTGCAATAAATTGTTTGAATTCATGATGCAAAAATATAATGTTAATCATAAAATTGCTATAGTTTATCATCCTCAAACTAATGGTCTTGCTGAGTTATCTAATAGGAAAATCAAGCAGGTTTTGGAAAAGACCGTCAAGACCAATAGGAAGGATTGGGCCTTTAAGCTCGACGATGCTATGTGGGCCTACCATAGAGCTTTCAAAACCCCAATTGGTACTTCACAATATAGGTTAGTGTTTGGAAAGGCTTGTCACTTGTCGTAGAGCTCGAGCATAGAGCTTATTGGGCCATCAAGAAGCTAAACATGGATTTTGAGAAGGCCGGTGATAAACGCCTTTTAGAACTCAATGAGATGGAAGAGTTCTGTGCTCAAGCTTATGAGAATGCCAAAGTCTATAAGGAGCGCATCGCTAGATGGCATGACAAGAAGATCAGCCAACGGACCTTTCTCTTCCTGGACAACGAGTATTACTTTTCAACTCACGTTTACGTTTGTTTCCAAGAAAGCTAAGGACATGACGGTCGGGGTCCTTTGTCATTGTAAAGGTGCCCCCACATGGAGCTATGGAATTGTAAAGCAATGCTGGGACAATCTTTAAAGTAAATGGTCAATGCTTGAAGCATTACATCAACGATGAAGAACGCTGAATTGGGAACTCATAGCACCTAAAATGTGCTATCTTCCATAGCTTAACTCGAGATCGTTGTGCTATTTAATGTGTCTATTATGTTATTTTGTAGGATTCAAGCACTTAACAGGTAGACAGGGTGTTAGCAACAAAACCGGGCTAAAACGAACAGAAACAAAGTTCCATGTCATCAACCGGGAAATAGAACTCCAAAATGACCAAAATGCCCCTGAAGTCATGGTGCAGCGGCGCTGCCTAGGCGCAGCTGCGGCGCTTTTGAGGTTGTGCTATTTGCTATCTTCCTAGGCATCGTTCTACAGCGCTGCCCAGGCATAGCTGCCTAGGCACAATGCCCCTGAAGTTGTGCTATTTGAGGTTCTACTGGCGAAACGCAGCGAGCGCCGTGACGCTTTGGAGAGGAGTCACTTGCAGATTAACGTTAGTGCCACAGTGCTGTCCCTAGCGCTACAGCACTTCGACGATCTCTATAAATTCATCTCTCAACTTTTAGGTTGGGAGATTAGCCACCAGCCAACTTTTGGCTCCATTCTCTCTATTTTTCTCCTTCTTTTCATACCTCAGAACTTGAACCCAATAATCGGTATGTGGATTATTGGCTAAGGTAACGTTTTTCTAGCTTGGGTATTAGGGATTTTCCATCTAATTGATGTTTTTGAGGTTTTGAACTTGATTCAGTGTATGCATATTACAATTCGTGACAATTTGTTGTATGTCAATCATAGGAAGCAATAGGTTAGATTAGCTTGTGTTCTAATCAACCTAGGATTAAATCGATAGGACATTCAATCTAGGTCTTTCCAGTTGAATGTTCAGCCAAATTTTCTTTTGAACTTAATGCGGTTAGGTTTAGTTTAATTTGTTGACTAGGACAATTCAATTCTGGTCTTTCCAATTGAATCGATTAGGTGCTAGCTTTAATTAATTTAGTAATGACGAACCAATGAGTAAGAACATCGAACAAAGGAAATCTCGTGTAACCCAAGCTAGAGCTTTCTCCATTTGAACTTTAACTTCTTTTAGTTTGTGCAATTTACTTTTATGCAATTTAAGTTTCTTGCAACCAACCATCACAACCCCCCCCCTGGTTACCTTGAACTGTAAACTTTTCAACTATGAAAGTCGAGGGCTCCTTGTGTTCGACCCGGCTTGCCACTACTACTGTGGGTCAAGTTAGGAAAATTTATTTGGCACGGAATTGGGCGACAAATTTCGTTCGTCAAGAACCTTGCTTTCATTGAATGATCCATTGGTTCGGTCTAGCTAAGAGACCTTAAACCAAGCGCTTATTTGGAGGCAACCCAATTTCATTGTTTTCTTTATTCATTTTTTCTTTTTTCTTTTTTTCTTTTTAATAATCTTTGAATCACTCATATGCTTTCTTAAATTTCAGGATATTGGTTCATCACAAAAAGTACTCCTTACACCAATCCTGTTTGGTGGCTTCCTGCTTGCCCAGGCTTGTTTTTTGCATGTTAGATGCTCTTATGCATTGGGGACAATGCATGATTCTAACTTTAGGGTGGGAGGTACTTTTGTGTGTTTTCTTATCCTGCTATGCATGTTTGTGAGGTTTTAATGATCATATGAATGTTAATGAAATTTTGCAAAATTTTGAAAATTTTGGAGCTTTCAATGTCACACCCCCTCTTGGGTACCCTCTTAACCTAGGAGAAAATGTGAGGACAGCAGACACCGTTTTATGACATCTACTGTCAACCTTATACCTTGACCAACCACTTGATAAGCAGATACATATACAATAATTAAACATTAATCTTTAACCAGAGTTAAGCTATATTAAAAATACCAATTTACATTCAACCTTTAATTTATGTAAGTTCACTAATCACCTCCCTTAACTCTCTATATGTACAACACAAGTTTAAGGTCAACTATTTACAATGCTTTAAATTCATAGGCGCCGATGGTGGTAGGCCCAGACAAGTTGCTGTGTAGGCTAAGCACTCCAGACTCGCTCGCTACCTAGAAAACAAAAAACAGGGAAAACGTGAGCTAGGTTGCCCAGTGAGTGACTTATTTAGTAAAAACTTTCCTTTAACTCGAAACAAATCAAAACCGTAATCAATTTATGACAATAATTAAATAACATTAGTCATTCTCATATCCAAGTAAAACATGTTTAAGTAGCGTTGTCATACCATATATGATCTTTTCCGAAAAGAAACATGAAAATTCAATATATTTCAAAAAAAAATTCCTTAGTTGAGGCGGAGCAGAGCTCAACGCTACTCAACGTCGAAAACATCCTTAGTTGGGGCAGAGTAATCTCGACACACCCATCGTCGAATATCCTTAGCTGTGTGGAGTAATCTCAACACAACAGCATCTATCATACCTCTATAGCCACTTTAATTCAGAATCTTTAACTAAAAAAAAAAGGATTAAGTTGGGTGTATTTGGTTGTCATTCCAAAAGGCCCCACCGATTAAAGAGTTGAATTGCATGATGGTTTGTAATCTTAGACTAAGGAAAAAGAAAAGAGTATACATGCCTTTGAAAAAAAAAAGTGTACAAAAAAATATACGAGCTTTACATGTCTATTCTTTTAAATGTTAAACTTGTAATGAATATGCATGGATAGGGATAAAAAGAGCTGCCTTTGCTATGATTAGTAAGGACGTCTGGGAATTGACTAGGTACGAGTCCCTACAGTGAATGTGTGAAAGCTAGTACCCCTAGGTAAAAGAATGCAAGTTTAGGGCCCATGAAAAATATGATTGAATGGCACCTTAGTTGACATATTACTCACTTGAAATGTGTAGATACTTGAAAATTGGTACATGAGCTAGAGTAGAGGTAAAACTAAGGAAGCTCTCTTAAGTCCCAATTTGAGTTTTAGCATTTTGAATTAAATGAGGCTTGCACATAGACACATGGGAGATAGCAAGATTTGGCCTTGAATGAATACCAATATCGATATGCTTGCATGTTTCTACTTAAGCTCTTAAATGCTATTCTCTGAGACATGAGTCGATAGCACACTCCATCTAAACTCCCTTTATTTGATTCTATTCTTTGCTGGGGACTAGCAAATCTCTAAGTTTGAAGTGGTGAAAAGTGCTTGAAAAGTGCTTTTTATTCCCTTAAATTAAGGAAATTTCTATTAGATTTCACATGTTTATTAGTGGTTTTTAGGTCATTACAAAGAAAACAAAAATCGAAAGCCAAAAGAATTAAACTGAGCCAAAATCGAGTGAAAAAAGAGAAGAAAATCATCAAACTGCCAAAAACAAGGTAGCGCCGCCGCGGCGATTCGGCGCTGCCGCAACGCTTTTTCCCGAGAGCACCACTCAACATTAGCGC
Source organism: Citrullus colocynthis (assembly GCA_031780015.1). Classification (NCBI taxonomy): domain Eukaryota; kingdom Viridiplantae; phylum Streptophyta; class Magnoliopsida; order Cucurbitales; family Cucurbitaceae; genus Citrullus; species Citrullus colocynthis. The sequence goes on along the minus strand of QLSR01000222.1, from coordinate 744,959 downwards.
AGCAGCATCGACGCGGCATTGTAGCATGGTGCTGAGGGTAGGATTTTATGACGCACAACACTGCAGCGCCATCTCACAGTGCGGCGGCGCCACCATTTGATGACGGATAGTGCAGCGGCACCATCTTTTCTTATTTGAAAAATCTACATTTTTTGAAAGAATATTAGGAAGCCAACTCTATAAATTGAAGGTTCTAGCAGCCCTAGACAACAATTAAAACACTAAGAGACACAAGAAGAAGAGAATTTAGAGAAAATACATTAAAGAGTCCCAAAGAGTGAGTTAGCTACAAGGAAGAGAGAAAAGAGTTTGAGAGAGAGTTGGGTTGCCGTTCGAGTTCCCGACGTGAAGACTAAGGACATCTTGGCGGTTCCTCCTCAATCAAGAGCTTCTTTTCAATAAAGTTTCCCTTTCTTTACACTCTTTCTGTGCTTATATTGTTCGTGAACATGTTGCTTAAAGCTATGAGTGACTAAACTCTCTAGTTTTAGGGTATTGATGAATTGTTTATGAAGTTATGTTGATATTGTAGACTCTTCATGGTTGTTGCAATGAGTATGTTTTTCATTGTTATTGTGCTTAATTCTTGTTGATTGGCCATCCTTGAATATTAGATTAGATGTATGGTTGAGATAATTGTATGTCTAATTGGATCTATAATAATGAATTGTGGTTAATCTATCATGCGAATAGTTAGGTTAACAATGAAAGTTGCTAAAGACTACTCCTAATGCTCATGTAACTTATATTGGTTTCAAGATATTAGTAATCAATTAGGCTACATGAGAAAAGGTTGTTTTTGATAGAAAATAACTTGGATTTATGTTTCTAGACTTAAGCATTTGAATTGCAATAAAATCCATGAACCCTAGAATGTTGCATAATGAATTAAACAAGGATTTAATACCCTAGAACTCTCTTTGACTCTTGTGTTTCTTGTTTACCTACTTTCCTTTTTAGTTTTAGTTTTTCCAAAAGCACAACTTAAGAATGAATCTTCAAATAAAATTGATTTAATTCTAGAATAGCTAAGTAACTCAAACCTTCACAATTGGATCCTCAGTGGAACGATATTCGAAACTTAATCATCTTATATTATAACTTGACCCGTACACTTGTGGTAAACACAGAAAGTGCGCATCACATCTCAACCTTACCCCATATATCGATAACTCGTTGAATAATAGGATACGACAAGGTAGCATCCACAAATTGACCAACCAAATAATTCTCCCATAGACTACACCCCACCTTCAGCACCTCCTCAGATGGTTCAATTACCACCACATCTGCCACCATCTTAGGTGGAATATACAACATCTCATTAGAATTTAGAGCACAAAGCAAGGAGGACCACTTCCATGTTAACAAGCTCTTATCATGACATGAATCAACCTGAAATGGGTGAGACCCAGATGACGGCTTATGGACCCCACTTGATTTACCTAGACTGTACGCCAAGAACCCATCCTTCCCCAAACCAGATCGAAATAGGTTCCCCAACAAGCCCTCATTGTGAACCGGCCCAACTATCCGACTCTCGCTAGCACCAGCTTCCAAAATCTCGATCACTCCTTCCATATCGATAGACTCATGAACTAGCGACCCTCCTCTCGCTAGTCCCCTCCTCTCGCTCACTTCCTCAATACCTTCAGAACCATGACCCAGCGACATAACTCTCGCTAGTTCCAACCTTTCGCTCACTTCCTCAGTACTGACAAATCCACAACCCAATGACACAACTCTCGCTAGTCCCAACCTCTCACTCACTTCCTCAGTACCGTTAGATCCACAACCGAACGGCACAACTCTATGACTCTCGGCAGCACCAACTCTATGACTCTTGCTCATACTTCCACAGAATCATCAAACTCATGACCTAACGACACAACCCTACACCTCTCGCTAGCACCAACTCTAAGCCTCTTTCTCACTTCCTTGACACCAATAGACCCACGACCCAGCGACACAACCTCACTAGACCCATCCTCTCGCTCACTTCCCCGATACCTTCAGACCCATGACCAACAACACAATTCTCGCTAGTCCCCTCCTCTCACTCACTTTCTCATTACCATCATACCCACAATCCAGCAACACAACTCTCGCTAGTCCTATCCTCTCACTCACTTCCTTAGTACTGTCAGTCCCACAACCCAGCGACACCTCTCTACAACTCTCGCTAGCACCAACTTCCAACCTCTCGCTCATTTCCTTAAAACCATCAAACCCTCAACCTAGCGAGACACAACCCATTGTTAGCCCATTCATCTCTTTCGTCTTCCTCCTTAGATCCACCACCACTTCGTGGAATTTCTTCAGGCACAAAACAGCTCAAGCTTTAGTTGCTTTTCCCTCCTTCAACACCTTCAACGGATCCACATCGTCACTCAAATGCTGTTGATTTTCACAGATCGTCGTCCTAACCTCAGAAACTTTCAGATTTAACCGGCTTAGACCCAATGAGACCCATCCTCCCCTACCTTTACGAATTGAGGACCGTTGTTTTGCCATCAGAACATCACTGAAATTAGATCGTCAATCAGAGCAGCATCAGCAGTCGAATCCTAATGTCAGCCAACACCGTCGAAAAAGACTAAGCCCAAAACCACGGTGTCCAACCAAATTCTTCAAATCAAACATTAGATCAGAAGGGCAGTATCGTTGATAACAAACACTTCGATGGCACCCTCTAAAGGAACAACGCCTGACGACAGCTGCAACCAATCCCCAGGATTCGCCAAACCTAGAGAGGCGAACGTGCAATTCACGGCCCCGCCAAACCTAGAACCCTAAACAAAAAATTTAATGGTTGTTAGATATATATATATTTTAGTACAACAATTGGGAGTTGGCAGATTCAAACGTTCTACCTCTAGGATGGAAGGTTATGTCAATCACTGATGAGCTAAGCATAACGACATTACAAAAAGGAATTAAACATTTCTCGGTCCGGTCTTATACAAACTCTTTGTATAGGATACCCCCACTCACGTGTCTCCACATGAACGATTATGATCAAATCATTTGTAACACTTTATAACTCCTTGTAACAATTACAAAGTGGGTCGTATCCGTAGTGTTACTAGAATAAGGCACCTAACCTTATTTCTATACTACAGACATTTTTTGTTATTACTTAAACATGACCGAACCTTGTATGTCGACCACATACATGTTTAAGTTTGCATAAAATAACCATGGAATCTTAGTTTATTGGATTGAGTTAATGCGTAAGATAGATAAAATAACTTCTTATTTTATTCAATAAATAAAATGTATATACAATTTACAAAACTACAAGACCTAAGAGATTTAGGACACACCAGTCCCAATAAAACGATAATTTGACCTAGTTGTAGTTACAGGTGATTCTTGAAGGGTCAACTTATTGATTGGTTATATTCGTGGACACAGAAATATATCTAGAATGCGAAGAGTTCAATTGTGGGTCTTTAGTGGAGTGACCTATAGTTAAAGAATGTTGATTAATTTAATTAAAGAGTTAAATTAATTAATCTCGGATTATTGGAGCTTCTAATCTGTAAGTCCATAAGATCCCTTGCTAACTCACTAAGAGCAAAATAAGAATCAGTTAATTTTAAATTAATTTGAATTGTTCAAACTGAATAAGGAAATTAATTGTAAAAGATACAAATAATACAATGTATATAGATACATTATAATATAAAGTTAGTTTTAAATGAGAGAGATACATTATAATATGAGAGAAATAAATATTTGAATAAGATTCAAATATTAATTATATGAATAAGATTCATATGAAAACTATAGATTATGTGAAAGGATGTAATTTGAATATGATTCAAATGAAATTATTATGATACTTAATTTATTAGTTAATTAATTGTTAGGGTTGTTTTAAATATAACAAAATGAGCAAAACCATTTACAAATATAGAACAATTTTACTGTCTATCGCGGTCTTTCACTAATAGGTAGTGAAATTTTTCTATATTTGTAAATAGTTTCATATTTTTTCTATTTATAATAATTTTCGTAATTGTTAGTTAATTAATATTTATTTAATTATATATTAAATTTATTTAATATATAAATTATTTAAATTAAAAGTAACTCCCTCGAGAGTTACTCTACATAGTGATGGAAGGGAGTTAACACCCTCCATCCCTTTCATTATCACGTAAAAACAGAAGTTCAATAGAGAATTTACAGACTGTACATTTTTTAAGGGAAAAAAATTCTTTCTGTAAAATTCTTTCAAGGATTCTTCCCTCAAGCTTTCTTCCCTTTCAAAAACAAGAATCCCACACTTCCTTGATTCTTGTTCCGGAGAATAGCAAGAAAACAAAGTGATGGTGTCTTGCTTGTGTTCTTGTTGTATGTTGAGTTCAAGGGAGGGTTCTGGTGTTCATGAGTTCGTGCAAAGAAGAAAGGGGTAGGTTCGTCTCATCTCTCTCCCTAAAGCATGCTACAAATTAATATGTTTATCCTATATTGTTCTGTATTTTTTCCCTGCTTTTGAGATTTTCAAAATGAATTTCAAAGACACACGTATTCACGCGCTTCCACTTAGGAATTCGATTCCATCACCCTAAAGGTTATTTAGTTCACAAAACAACCACTAGAAAATAGGGGGAAAAAATCAGATTACCCAAACCCATGCTTATACCCAAACTCAGGCTTCCAAACCTTGCACTGTAAACACAGGTATTTGTAATTCCTAGACTTCAGGACCCCCTTAAATAAGCCCCCAAGCATTTGATTCAAAGCTTTTGATTTTGAACTTGTGCCACAAATGCCCCCTAAATGTTTTAAGAATGTTGAACGTTAGTAGTTGATTGTGTTAAATAGCCAAATACATTTTTCTTGTAATTGGCTATTTATCGTTTGGGTATGTTTTAAGGTGAGATTTTGATTTTGAAAATTTGGGAGATTTTGTGTTTTAACTCAAAGTTTTTGTTTCTATTTTGGGTGTTGAGAAAATTGGTATAAGGATTGAACAAATAGGAGAAACATGAGAGTATCTATATGGAAAAGAAAATTAAGAACATATATATAATTTGTTTTAAATTTGATTATTTTCGAACCCAAGAAAATTTCAAACAAATTGATACTACATTAATGGTAGGAACATTTTAAAACTTTTTAAAAAAAATTAGAGTTATTTTTGCAATGAGATATTAACAATTTTGGTAGCTTTAAACTTTTTTTTTCAAGTTTTAAGGGTATTTCTTAATTGTTTTGAAAGTTTATTGTTATATTTAAAATAAAATAGTAAATTTTCATCCAAAACTAATGATAAAATATATTTTAACTCTTTTTAAAAGTTTAATGGTATTTTTTAAACTTTGGAAAGTTCAAGAATATTTTTGACGCAAAGTACAAAGTTTAAGTACATTTTTTATAATTTACCCTAGAATTTATTAGTTTTACCATATTTGCAAAGGTGAAAAACAGTAGACAAAATTGCAGAATTTTTTTTTAAATAATGTTTTTTTAATAAATAAACCCAAAAATAAGGTCGGGAGGAAGAAATACCAAAAATAGGGTTGTGAAATCGTGGACCAGAGCCACGATTTCCCTATCGCGTCTGCATGGCCCTACCACGCTGCTCGTCTGACGCCTGCATGGCATGCAGGTTTTGATCGGACTCGTGGACAGGGTCCACGATTTCCGAAATCGTGGCCTGGGTCCACGAGTCCCCCTCTATATCTTCCGCCTCTATCGCCTCCCCCCATTCCCATTCTCTCTCTCCCACCATCTCTCTCTTCATCTTTCGCCCGTTTTCTCTCTCTCTTCAGGAAATCTCTCCGTTTCTTCATTCTCCAATCATCTTGCACGCTTTTTGCTGTTCATTTTTCGTTGTTTGTCGACATTGTCGCTGTCATATAGGTATGTATATAGATATCGATTTTTCGACAATTTCATCGCTCTTTCTTTGTTCAATCTAACATATTATATCCGTTCAGCCACCCGTCGCACCCCGTCGCCGCCGCCATATAGGTATGTATATACATTTTTCTTTCTAATTATCATATACATATTATATGATGAATAAGCATAAATCTTAAGTTTTATTTTGCATGCATGAATAAATTTGAATTTTTTTAAATAATATTTTTTTAATAAATAATCCCAAAAATAGGGTCGGGGGATAGAAATACAAAATATAGGGGGGAAATCGTATATCGGGTACACGATTTTACTACCCCATTTTTCACATTAGTTTCTACCTTATTATTATTGACAAAGAATGTGGTGGAAAATTAGTTATGTTGGGTAGTAAACTCGTGGACCGGGTCCACGAGTTTTATAATTTTGGGTAGATTTGGACTAATTTTTTTTAACCTTTACAGTTGTAAACGAATTTAAATATGTCGTTTCGTCCAGAAGATTTAGTTATTATTGAAGCTGGAAATTGTGGGGATAGTGACATTGATGTAGAAGTTGATGAATTGTTTGGAGAAGAAGGAAATATAGAAAATGAAAATGAGTTGGTTCCGTCGGAGATATTTACACAGATAGAATGTGAAATTACTGATTTTGTTTGTGAGCAAGGATCAACCTTGGATAAGAGGAAAAAATGTATAGATAACTCTAGTATAATACAAAAAGAAATGTTATTTAATATGAAAAAAGACCTACAAATGGTAGTAAAAAAATATTGTGTGACCGAACACTACCAAATTTCTGTGGTAGAATCGAACCAAGATATTTGGTATGTGCGATGCAAACAATGGGATGAAGGTTGTAGGTGGAGGTTGCGTGCTTGTCGGTGTATAACTCATGGGATGTTTGCAATTACTAAACTTGGAGAGAGTCACTCTTGTTTATACACAAAATTGGCACAAGATCATTCACAACTTAATTCTAATTTCATGAGCATTGAAATTCAAAATTTGGTTAGAGTTGATCCTAGTGTACCTGTGGCGGTACTACAAGAAGCACTTAAAAAGCAGTACGGATATAACCTCAAATATAGACGTGTGTAGGATGTAAAGAAAAAAACTTTGGTTGCAGTATTCGGTGAATGGGGGAAATCGTATTCTAAACTTCCGTACTGGTTGAGTGCTGCTGTGCACTACAATCCTGGTACACGAGTAGATTGGCATTTTCTCCCGTCTGATGTGCCTGGTAAGACTATCTTTGGTCGAGTCTTTTGGGCATTCGGTCATGCAATTGAAGGGTTCAAGTACTGTGTATATCTCCAGAAAATATTTTGAGTTCAATCCTTTTTTTTTTTAGGCCATTAATTCAGATAGATGGAACCCATCTTTACAGTAAGTATAAAGGGAAATTGCTCACTGCTTTGTCTATTGACTTAAACGGGCATATATTTCCTCTTGCCTTTGCTATTGTTGAAGGGGAAAATACATCTAGTTGGTCATGGTTTTTGTGGGCATTGCGAGTATGTTACTGACCGAGAAGGGATTTACTTAATTTCGGATAGACACAGAGGGATCATTGTAGCAATTAACAACGAGGAAATTGGTTGGGCTAAACCCAAAGCATATCATCGTTATTGTCTACGTCATGTTGCGAGTAATTTCAATTCCAAATACAAATTAAAGCAGTTGAAAGATTTGGTGTTTAGGGCTGGAAATTAACACCAAAGACATAAATTCATTCGAAACATGAAAGAGTTAAAGAAATTGAACCCTCAATGTCTTGAATATTTTTCTGATATCGATTTGGATAAATGGATACAATCACACAATAAAGGGTATCGCTTTGGGTGGATGACAACCAATACAACTGAATGTATGAATAGGGTATTCAAAGGAGCTAGAATGTTACCGATCACATTGATTGTTAGGCTGACATTCGATCGTACAATCTTATACTTTGAACTGCCGTAGACAAGAAATAAGTGAAGCACTCGATCGTTGGGACATCTACACAGAATATGCCATGAGAAAGCTTAAGAGGTGGGAGAAACGAACATCTGCACATACAGTGACGTCAGTTCACAGGGAAACACAGAGTTTTGAAGTTCAAACTGGCATCAATACGGTTTCTCCCTATAAAGGCCAAAATATACAAGTTGTGTGCTTGAAAGAGGGGACTTGTTCTTGCAACAAGTGGTAGTCGTTCAAGATTTCATGCTCTCATGTAATTACAATTTGTAATTACATGCATTTGTCATACGTGCATCTAATTGATGAATCCTATAAATTGTCTCATTTAAAGTTATGCTATGAAGGTCGCTTCCATCCAATTTAGCACCTTGACTATTCACCAGAGTTATCATTTACGGAAGTGCATCCTAACGCAAACTTATTAAGAGAGCATGGTAGACCCATAACGAGATGGATTGGTGCGAGGCAGGCACAAAAGTTCAATGTGAGATTTGCAAGGGAGCAGGGCATAACAAGCGTACTTGTCCACTCCGTAATTTAGGTGCTTCATCTTCAAGTCATTCGTAGTTTAGCAGCATACTTGGTTTTGTGTAATGTAATATTAACACTGTAATGTAATGGTTCTTACAATGTAACAGTGTGATGTAATGGTTATTATAATGTAACACTATAATGTAAATGGTTTTGTAATGTAACATTGTAATGTATTTGGTTTTTATAATGTATTAATGCATCCACCGTGGTGCTATGTTGCTAAAGAAGAGAGGCGGTTTCTCAGCATACTATACCGTTTGATCAATGTATAGTGCCTTATCTACAGCAAGCTGGTTTTATTGGGGTTGCACAAATTGGATTCATCACTACAACAAAAATAGGCTTCTATGACTCTAAAAAACAGTCATTACCACATTTGTTGACTCTTTTTTTTAGTCATTTAATCGCCCATCATCTAAAGTATATAGATGACACATGAGAAATCAGTCATCATTGACAGTTTCATGACTTTTAGTCACAGTCAACAATAAATATATATTGACATTTATTCTAAGTCACGGAAACGATTTATATGACAAATTTTATACAGTCATTAAAAAATGAAGATGTTGACTTTTTTCTGTCAAATAAAGAGTTACGTTGACTGTTCACTTCTGTCATCGCAAAACAAATAATGACACATTTAAAGTGTCAATAATACATTAACTATGACATTTTTTTAAGGTCATTTAATTACATACATCCCATGACTTTTGTCAGATATCATAGAAACCATTACCACGATACACGTTATTACACCTGTGTTTCCTTCAGTTTTAACACAAAATATGTATGCAAACATAAAAAATAACTTTCATATATAATAATGTAGTTCAAATTGTTAATACAATGAAAGTAGCTAGTAATCAAATTCTAGGTACAACATTTACAAATTCAGTACTTACAACTAAGTGTTGGCATACTACCAAAAAATATATATACAACACCTATTTAAATATCTTGGTTGGTGGGCTTCCTTGCTTTAATGGCATCGTCCAGGAACCTTATAAAAAAAAACATTCATTTTAGAATTTGTCTCAATACAAGTAAGCTTCGATGAACACTTTCAAAAAAATTATGCATATGATCATAATATAGCCACATAAATATATATTATATCACAATATAATCTCACTTTTTAACCTTAATAACATGAATAACCTCCAAATTTAACTTATACACTAGTCTACTAGAAAGAATAAGAGTTAATTGAAAAACTTCTTCGTTTAGGGGCAGGGGGGACAAGTGAAACATAGTATAGTAGGAGCAAAACAAATATATAATTATTGTAACTTGTCCAACCTTTTAGGAGTATAACTACTAAAAAGTAGAAATACTCATACATTAGTCTATTAGAAAGAATAAGGGTCAAATGAAAAACTTCTTCATTTAGGGAAGGACAAGTGAAACATAATACAAGAAATATTTATCACAAAAAAAAAAAAAAAAATATCTCCTTAGAACTCAAGCACATTAATCCAATACGAGCAAAACAAATATATAACTTAAATACTCTCAAACCAACATAAAAAGTACCTAAAAGTTTTTCAATAAACAATTTAACTCCCCAAACAACCAAAATAGTTCATATGTGCACTTTGATTATCAAACCAATTAAAAAGTACGTAAATGACACTTTGACTCCAAACACAAGTCCAAAATGCACAACTACGACTTCTAAACTCAAAACGAATGGCTAAAAAGTGTCTAAATGACACTTTGATTCCAAAAACAAGTCTAAAAATGCACAACTATAACCTCTAAACTCAATACCAACTAAAGAATGGCTAAAAAGTGTCTAAATGACATTTTGCTTACAAAAACAACTCCAAAATGCACAACTATAACCTCTAAACTCAAAACCAACCAAAGAATGGCTAAAAAGTGTCTAAATGACACTTTGACTACAAAAACAACTCCAAAATGCACAACTATGACCTCTAAACTCAATACCAACCAAAGAATGGCTAAAAAGTGTCTAAATGACACTTTGCTTACAAAAACAACTCCAAAATGCACAACTATGACCTCTAAACTCAAAACCAACCAAAGAATGGCTAAAAAGTATCTAAATGACACTTTGACTCCAAACACAAGTCCAAAATGCACAACTACGACTTCTAAACTCAAAACGAATGGCTAACAAGTGTCTAAATGACACTTTGATTCCAAAAACAAGTCCAAAAATGCACAACTATCACCTCTAAACTCAATACCAACCAAAGAATGGCTAAAAAGTGTCTAAATGACACTTTGCTTACAAAAACAACTCCAAAATGCACAACTATAACCTCTAAACTCAAAACCAACCAAAGAATGGCTAAAAAGTATCTAAATGACACTTTGACTACAAAATCAACTCCAAAATGCACAACTATGACGTCTAAACTCAATACCAACCAAAAAATGCCTAAAAAGTGTCTAAATGGCACTTTGACTACAAAAACAACTCCAAAATGCACAACTATGGCCTCTAAACTCAATACCAACCAAAGAATGGCTAAAAAGTGTCTAAATGACACTTTGCTTACAAAAACAAGTCCAAAAATGAACAACTATGACCTCTAAACTCAAAACCAACCAAAGAATGGCTAAAAAGTGTCTAAATGACACTTTGACTCTAAAAACAAGTAAAAAAATGCACAACTATGACCTTTAAACTCAAAACCAACCAAAGAATGGCTAAAAAGTATCTAAATGACACTTTGACTCCAAAAACAACTCCATAAATGCATGAATTGGCTACCGTAACTGCAGGATAGCCACAACACATTATAACTTAAACATATAAAAAATGGTACTAAATGCATGAACTTGCTATCGTAACTGCAGGATAGCCACAACCATAATTTTGAACTTTAATTTTAAAAAAAATAAATACCTAAGAAGTTGAAGGTCCATCGCCTCCATGTCCTTGCCCCAACAATTTTTGAACGTTGGTCCATCTATCTTCCCATTTGACAAGTTGATTCATTAACTTCTCATTTTGCTCTGCCAACTTTGCGTACTTTTCAGTGAGTTCATATCATAGATAGGTTACTATCATAGCTTGAACTCATTCTCCTTAAACCTAGTACTAAGAAAACTTAGGAATGTTATTTAGGTCGTAATCGTAGTCGAGGCATAGTTATAAATTTTTTAACAAGAAACAAATAGTAGCATGATTGTAATTGTAATATTTCAAGGAAAATACTCACTTGTATAGCCTTCCTCGAGGGCTTTCTCTATCACACACACGGGACTAATTCACAATAATCTAACTAGAATCCAAATCCCCAAATTCTCTTTATTAATAACCACTCTACTGTACTAATATCCTAATAGCATTCCCAATATTTCAAATCTAAATTTCCAACAACCAGATTGAATATTGAATCTAAAAGGGCTTCAAAACTTTAAATACTTACAAAAAAAAATTGGCTGAAACAACTTTACTTTCGCTGGACAATAGGTCAAAATTCTTCAAAAACTCCAATCTAACCTTCAAATATCATTGGTAATCCAAATGTTAGGACAAAACTAAAACCAAACTTAATTGGCATTCCATAAATTTAGTCAAATCCACCATTTATGCCACATTAAAACATAATAATATATCCAACACTAAAACACATAGTACAAAAAAACTTTAGTAGTGCCACTTACATGAAGAATAAGACGGCTAACAATTTTGACACATTACATACAAACATAAATATGAACCTTCATATATAATAATAAATTTTGGCAACGCTAATACAAGTAAACTATAAACAAGGAAATTATAAAAACATAACACTCACAATACATAGTACAAAACAATCATCATACTCAAAAGAGATGTTCTTACCTTGACCAATGCCTTAAAACTTAGTTTAAACACTATGAAATAATCTATAACTACAAACAAAGAGTTTAAGACTTAATTAGAAATCTAAATCTACAATAAAAAACTTAATTAGAAGTAAAAAAAATATAAATAAAACTCATAAAGATATCCATGTGGCATATTATAATTAATTAAGTAAAACACGCAACATACTAACATAAAACAAATAAATGCCCAAGGTAGAATTATACTTGATGTGCTACTAAAACAAATCCAAACGCTTCTAAACAATAATAACAAAGTATACAAATAAGCTTAAAATAAAACTTTAAAACACACAATATACTTAAGAGTCACGATACAACAACATAAACATAAATAGGCTCAAGAATTGTACTAGAAAATTAGTTGGTTAACCAAATTTTACAATGACAAATAGAAAGAATAGTTCACTTACAGCGCATTGGATATTGACTTCCATTTACTACCACTAGCCTTTGCAACTTGTTTATTTGGCCAAACGAGCACACTTTCAAAAACCTAGGAATCTTCTTCAAAACAACAAAAAGAAAAATAGTGCACAGATCTAAAATTACTTGTAGCGGCAACAAAAGAAAACCAAATGTAACAGACAAAAACTTAGGGCATGATGTTCAAAAAAATTTCAATCAATATGCAAAAATAATCTTATCTAAAAGTAATCACCAAGCCAAACAACCAATCTCAACAACATTTCACCAACAAAGACCAAAATCAAGTCACATCCCAAAAAAATCCAATAGCTGAAACTAAAAGATAACATACTTGCGAATGAACCCACCAACAAGATTCACGAACAAAATCGCCCAAATCGGGTGGGTATGGTTGCATGTGGGTGGCCAATGTCTTGCTCATGTAACAAGTCGTGAATATAGTGTTGTTGGTGAAGAAAAAACTCATGGGGGAGGGATGTCGTCGTGCTACAGCTCATCGTCAACGTGGATCTGGTCCGTTTGCGCCATCGTTGTTCATGGTTGCTACTTCTCGGCGTCGTTGTTCATGGTCATTGCTCCTAACTGATGGTCACCGAAAAAGAAACATAGAGGCCAAACCTTCTTGTCGGGGCGGCAGCAGCGGCGGCGTCGTCGTTCTTCGGGAGCCTTGTTGTCGGGAGCCTTGTTGTGTGAAGAGGATTTTGTGGGGTGAGGGTGGGGAAGATGAGTGGAGATTTTTTATTTGTTTTATGTAAAAATAAAAGTAAAATGAAAAAGAAAAAAAGAGGGAAAGTGAGAGGAGGGAAAGTAAAAAAAGTCAAAATAGTAAAAAAAAAATCTGAAAATTCACGTCTTTTCCCGCCAAA